>JASGXE010005384.1:0-24685 GCA_030068105.1 Sinentomon sp. SZTP_YWyxl
AGGCTTGCGTCTTACTCACAACCACGCCAAGCGTGCAGGATGTCGAAAACGCGAAGGCATGCAATCCGAAAAAAGGAATTGCGAAAAAGGATTGAATGGAAAAAACGAAGCGAAAAAAGGATTGAATGGAAAAAACGAATAGCTATTTTAAAGACAAAACAGAAAGCAGAAAGATACCTGCCGACTACTGAACCTTGCTCTTCGGCATTTTTCCACCCGAACCACCGGAGCTGTTTTGATCACCGGAGACACCCGAACTGGCTCCGGTGGTGGCGACTGTTGCTTGGGTGGGAAACCAGGTTCGGGTGGCTGCGGTGATTCAACAGGCTCCTGCGGCTCCGGTGGATTCACGGTTTGAGTGGCTGCGGTGGTAAAAACGGCTCCGGTGGTTCGGGTGGTAGGGCGGTATTGTAAACTGTTACCGCACATCCACATGATCCCAAAAATATCGATGATAAAGTAAAATGCCGTGAGTTTTCATTGAAATCGGAAGACGAAAAATTTTTTTGACTCTCCATGACGACTGAAAAAATTTGGGTTAAAATGCGAATAGCCTTCAGCCGCCATTTAGAATCAATGGCAGCATGCGCCGCAAAACATCATGACACTCGTGTGAGACGTGAAGTGGCACCAATTCCTGTTGAAATTAGATGACCCCTGTGTTAACCATTACCTTTAAAAATGTCGCCTTTGTTCGAGGGGTCTTGATGAGCTCCGTATATTGGACTCCGCTCTGCTGTCATGCATATGCGAGAAGAAAGACATTCAGGCTGCGATTGGGCAGCGTGCATTCCTTATATCAAATCACCCACAAGACCGATGACAATGTTTTCAATGCACAAGCACAGGAAACAGTCATTGATTCATGCCCTCTCAGTCTCAACCAATCTTCATTCTCAACTTTGATTGAAAAAATTCCCACCCTCACCGGCGGATGAGGAAATGTCGCATGCCAAAAATCGTGATATGCGATGGTGTCCGAACTCTATACATGCACAGCGGACACAAACTGCGCGCACGACGCCTTCACGTCTTTGACGTTTATCTGCTGTGGGAACAAAATAAAAATTTGATAAGGTCCCAAAGTGTTCCCAATTCGTGTAAAGGTGTTCCTTGGGCGCGGTTTTTTTGCTTTCTTTTATGCGATGATATGAGCTACAAAGTTTGTGCGCAAATTAAATCATGTGGTGGGTGAATGCTTTGATTATTCGCTGTCCGGACGGGAGGTTTCTGCACACGGTGCGCAAGAAAGAACAAGACATGTGCACAAATTCTGGTGAAGTCCTTCACTGTCGTGGGAATTGGGGAAGGTACACGGACGGGTCCAGGTGGTGAAAGCGGGCCACCGCCCCTTGCGGCGGTAAATATGATTTTTTGTTCAATCTTTTTCGAGAACCACAACTTTGTACCCAGAATAAACTCAACAATTTCGAAATCTCTTCACTTTCTGCAGGCGACTCCGTCCCATAGTTCGGAAGCCCAGGGGCTCCAACCATTGAAACCCCGGTGGGACTCTACCCAGTTCTACCTCGGACTCCACTACCTCCCCCTTCGTGGAAGGCTGGATGCGCCAATGGCAAAAGGATCCAGTTGTAAAGGATGGCGTTGTTTCCATCGTCCTCTTGAATCAGTTCATTTCTTTGACTTCATCCGTCGGCTCTGCAGCACAGTGCCGTTTGGAAGATCGGAATCGGGTGGATGATGATTCAACGTATACGCCACTGATGGAAGCATGGAACTGGGGTGTCAGCTTATGCAGAAGACAGGCTGTTTTCGGTTTCTGTTCCAAAGACCTGCGTCTGCATGTGGAGTATGCCAAGTTCGTGGGCGTGATTTTCGGTTGAGAATGTGATTTGTAGTTTAAATAGGCGAACAGCAAGAAGAGTTGGTTGTTAGCCAACGGCAAGCTGTAGGTTAACTATACAAACGGGAGGTTCTGAGGGCACGCAGGTTTGGTCAGATTTGGCTAGCTTACACGAAAAGAAACAGCAAATCATGTTCGCGAACTTGGTCCGTGCATATATGCACCTATTCAAGACTTTATTTGGAACTAGTGGGGCTTCGCCCCACTGCGACCTTCGGCCGCAACCGTGTTTCGGCGGTGCGTGTTCAGTTGGGGCCTCCACCCGCTGGAAGCTGCGCTTTGTCTCCTGTCGTCTTCGAGTTTTGTGTTCAATTGTTTTGCGAATGGAATGGACATTTTATTGACTTCGCTGCATTGATTGGGCCGGGGCACCACCTTGCTGGTTTTGGAGGGAGTTTTCACCATTTGCACAGGCTTGCAACTGCCATGCATTGGCCATCTGCGTCTGGATTGGTTTAATTGTCCGTGTCGAACATGCATGTCTGGTTTCCACTGCCATTTCTCGAAGTTTTGCTTTGGCGAAAGTCAAAATTCCACGACAAACAAAAAGTGCGAATGCTCTGTACAGGCAATTTCCATAGGCAATTTTTGTGTTGAGCGCAGGAAGGGCTCGTGCGCGAATTTGGCGTCGTGTGGATCCAGCTTTCTTTGACAGTGTGTGGGGCCCCAAACTCCTTTTGATTCTATCGAAAGGCAGTTTTGATAAAAAATTGTTTCAGACCAAGAGAAAAATCCTTCGTCTTTGCACTTTCATTTTCATTCTGCTGCCAAGGTCAACCCATCCTGTTTTGAACTGAAAATGAACTCCATGATCGGTTTTGAATTCGGCCAGAACAGATGCAGGGACATGGCGTTGTTGCGAAGTTGTGGCATTGTTGCTGTACCTTGCAAGCAACACTGCACGAACAGCAATGCAACAATGCAGAGCAACAATGCATTGTTGCTGAATTATTGCAGCGTGGGTGGCGGCCAGGCTTGAAGAATATATCAGCATTGTATATGTGTTCAGTAATCTATGTAATCTATCAGCATTGGGTGGCGGCACAACCAACACAAAAGACTCCGCCGACAGATTGACGCGTGTGGGCACACACACGAAGATTCAATTTTGCCAAAGGGAAAAATGTCTTAATTTGAACTTTATTATATAGAGAGACTGACCCATTTTCATATTCGGGTTTTCAGAATGGTCTGGATCCAAACGTTTCTGTTTGCAATGCTGATCGGGAATTGATGAAATGCTGCTGTGGGGCTTTGAAAGGGTTTAGATCTCTTTTCACCACTCCCTGACGCAGGAAACTCCCTCTCCTGTCATAACACGAAAATGCGCACAATAACAATAAACACGAGGAAAAATGAAAAGAATTTACTGCAGCTTTCAAACACCCTGTTATTTGCCCACCTTTGAAACCGATTGCCCCATTTCAGCCGGCAACACACACCTCCGTCAAACTGCGGGGGATCGGCTTTGCCATAATATGTTGCTCAGACTTTGTGCTCACGTTTTTCACCTTCACTGTTTTTGTTTACGAGCTCAAACGTTGACGCAAATATCTCTCCATATAGGTGAAAGAGATCATACTTGGAGGCATTGATTTTTGCAATATTTCATAGCTCATATTTTTAATTATTTTTTTTTCGGGCATTGTGCCTGTGGGACCCTTGCGCCCAGAGCCATGCACAATGGCCGCAATTTCATCAACGACGGCGGGTCTGTCTTGCAGAATTACGACCGCGCAATTATTTTCTGATGGTTTCTTTTTTTCATCACTTTCCTTTTTGCCGATCCCGCAACGTGACTTTGATGTCGAGATAACTGTTTTCTGGGTGAGCAGATCACGTCTGCGTTATCGCAGCGGGTTGAGTTTCCTCGATTTTTTGTTCCTCTCGCGTGTTGAAATTCTTATCTTTTTTTGTCTTCGATGTTGCGCAGGAGTGTCAGCGAAGTGTTTCTTGAAAATAATCAACAAAAAAGGTGCCGCTCTGGTATTGTTTGTCGGAGCGGCACCATTAATCTGACTGTCAACAAATTTGGCAAAAAGCTGGGCTTGTCTTGTTAAGCGTTTTTCCGTGTCTGAACGTGGCCAGTATTTTCGACCTTGAACAAAAAGCCGGAAAAACTGGGAACAGAAAATTGAAAACATTGTGACAGAATGCGGTGAAATTTTCTCTTTGTGAGTGTATTAACTGTAACCATTTTGCGCAGGCTTGATAATAAAAACTCAACATGGGGCACAAGCTGCGTCGGCCAGTAGTTTTGCCTAATTTTGTTTCCAAATCCAAAAATTATGACATTTATTTACAAAAATTACACCCCCCACGGCGGAGAGATCATGACGGGGGTAACGCTAACTCCAGAGGTAACGTCAATGCGGGCAAACTTTTCCCATCTAATCCAATGTTAAAAATTTGCCTCGCATTAGCTTTACCCCTGCGGAGTTAGCGTTATAACCCCGTCATGATCTCTCCGCTGCCAGAAAATTACCCCTCAGAAAATTTACCCAAAACCCTGGTGAGGATGGTGAGTCGAATCAGTTTGGCTGGCTGCCCAAAAAGAGACAGCTGTGGCCCGTTCTGTTTGGCTCGCCCTGGCAGAAAATTTGGGGCTTTGAACAGCAATTTTGCCCCCAAAATGAACGTTCAAATTTCAAAATTTCCTGAGCTTCTGGGGACTCCGCCCCCAGACCCCCTGCCAGGGGGTCTGCCCCTTGGAACCCCGCTGGGGCGCTGCCCCAGACCCCCTGTCTGGGCTCTGCTCAGATCTTTCAGTGATACTACCCCCTGGAAATCTTCACACCCCCATTTCGAAATCCTGGTAAAACTGCGAGTTCGGCTCTTTGATTTCGAGTCTTCTTTTTCCTTGCGCGTTTTTCTGCTTTTGCCAGCGAATCGCTTCCCACTGTATAACTACAACAAATCAATCAACCAACATTCCAGTGGCGAGGAAATCAAAATTCGATATTGAAAACTACGATTGTTGGCTGGCAAAATTTAATTAGCGTAAGATTTTGTGGCAAGAAGACTCACACCGCATCGACCGATATGTGAGTGCCTGCGAATCGGTACTCGTAAATCGGTCTGTGCGCTGTGATTCTTCCAGCCGCAAAAGCGAACGCTTAATTAATTTCTCTATCCAAAAATCGCTGTTTAAATATCGAGTTTTGATTTTTTGAACAACTTAAAAATCTTTTTCACAATTTCTCATAGTTTTAACAAGTTTACAAACTGCGAGAGCGGTTGGAAAATACCACTTTTGAAGTCGGGTTTCGACCTTGTCTCGATGAAAAAAGGACGTGACTTCTGAAACAATTTCCAAAAACGAATGACAAATAATTTTGCTGTCTCAACATGCTTTGCCGTGTTTGCTCGATAAGATTTGCTCAAAACGATATAGCGGGGTTTACAGCCATACCACGGATTTCCTCAACCGCAGCAGAAGTACCGTATTTGCAATAAGATAAGCTGACTAAATATTTGCAATCTGAATTCACACTTTGAGTCCAAACTTGTTGGGATTCGTCGGCCAAAATTCGCAATTTCAGTTGTTTCTCATGCACGACTTTTGCTATCGGTCAGGCCAGTGTTTGTTTTCCTTGTCACCGCTGATAAGAATTCACTTTTGTTACCAACTCGTAAGGTTTGGATGTTTATCCATCGGCCTCATAAAAGCTGTCATGAATTTGCATTTCCCACATGCGAAAGTTGCAGATTTGCAGAGGACTTATATATTAGGCCTGAAATGTGAAGATTTTTGGGAAAGGAGTTGTCCTGCGCCCATAAGAAAAACGCAAGGTTGTGCAAGGTATCGAGGCATTTGCCCACAATGATTAAAATCAAGGCAAATTATCTGCAGGTAATTTGCTGCTGATGATCGTAATAATTTGAAAAATCATCATTGCCATCACGGAAGGTTGACGCTCGAACTTGTTGAATGTCTGACACGACGAATTCAAATTAAATTTTCATTCTGCGGAAAAAGCATAACAATAGGTATATTGTAGTAGTAAGTTTGAATTGAATTGAATGGTTTATATTTAAGGGCTTGGCCCCGTTTCACATATGAAAAACAGCAACTAACAAAAATAAATGTTAGAAGCACAAGAGAACCTCAGTCATTCTAGACGAAACGAAAAAACCAAACGACAGCAAGAAGGCAGGAGTGGAATTGAAATGCAGAGCTTTAAAAGGCGAAAATGATCTAATTGATGATGGAGCTCCCAAAGAATGCGTAAAGACGTGCTTTCAGCAGATTTATAGAAATTGGAGTTTTAAAAATTTTTTGCAGGTAACGAATTCCAGTCAGGAATCGTTCTCTGAAGAAAAGAAAATTTTTCAACATTAGTCCTGGGGCATGAAAGAGTTCTCATTTTGAAATTTTGCTATTTGCTTCCACTGATATAGGCCCGCACATTTCAATTCTCCTTCTTCCCACGAACCCTGCACGACTGGAATAATCTCCCAAAAGACTCGCCTCTACTAAAATGTCCTTTTACGCAATGAAAAATTGTGCCTGCCGCTGATAAACTGCTTTTATTGATAATTTCCTTTCAAGTAATTTGTTGAATAAATGATTAATGTCGATTGAACCAATGTCTGTTAATTTTGTCATTGTATGTTTATTGATGATTGATTGTGTATGTTTCTTTTGTACCAATCTTTTGACACATTTGCGAAAAAATTAAGCAAATAAAAATAATTGAATTGAATTGAATTTAATTGAAAGTTGGAAGTAAGCACTTCGTATACAATTGCGTAAGTGCTTGTCTGTATACATTATTTAGAGATAATGGATTTTATTAAAATGCAAATGTCGTCAATTTTTGCTTCCACCGCAAAACAACCTCAAAACTGTCCTCAGATGACGACACTTCTCGATCCGTTCATTTTTTCCCATTTGGTTTCCATTGGAAAAATCGATTGCATGGTTCCAGTAAAACCTGCAGGGATCGTAAGATTGGATTTTCCAGTTTCTTGGGCCATGACCTAGGCCTACACCGAATCCTCGATGGATCCGGCTTGTTTCAGGCGTTTTCCTTTTTTTTATTTGGCTGAGCGAAGCGAACCCTCTGATTCTACTTTTTAATTTGACTTATTCACACATTTGCATTGCTCGCATATGTTGGAGTGTTTGCCATAAGCGGTTGCCGCCTGTAAAATATTTTGGGCAGCCCGTGTGCTGCGAAATGATAAAACATATCTCTGTGGTAAAAGATATGAAGGTTTCCACGATGAGAAAATTAAAAATCCAATATGGAGTCGACCTGGCAAAAAATCGGTTTGACCTCAGCAGCATTTTTTATTCTCAGGGCTGCCCAAATCTGTTACTCAGTCTTATGGAAGTGGTATGTGTGGTGCTGATTTGCCAAAAACGGTAAAATTTCATTCATAAATGATGCATCTTCGCATCGGGAACACGCATATTGGCCTGCACTAGCGCAACAGTTGTAAATTTCACTTGTGAAGATACTTATGGGCCATGACAATAATTTCATTCAAAAAAGAAATGTTAAAGTGGTGATGACAAGCATTGCGATTAGGTGGGCGGAACCGTGTTTTATGGGTACCGGCGCTCTTGTGCTTGGCCTGGGAAGAGCGCAACATGCATTGTGCAGGATTTTTCAAACTTTCCTGGCGGAAACAGACTCAGAAAAGGCCCAAGTGTGGGCCTTCTTGTGTCCTGGGGATGAAGTGTGCCTTGTAGGAATCCAGAACACAAAAGGACAAAACTGATCACAAACCAGCAGTTTTGAATTTCAGGACTTGAGAACGAGACCTTTTTTCTGGCCAATTCAATACTCATATGCATAACCTCAAACGGATCAGCAATCAGCTTGGTTTGTCTTAGAATTTCTGAAATGTCGGTATATCCATCTGCAGCAAAGATAATGTACTCGTACAAATAAAGGTAATCCGTTGAGGTGAATTTTTCACGCATAAAATGTAAAAATGGAGCGCGGCATGTCCAATAAAAACGCATGCGCTGGAATGGGCAATAAGCGCAATTTCCGATTGCGGCTCAACCCGCTGATGTGTGGAGTGCATGCGTATGGATATAGCGAAATTCTAATAAACCACGGAAAAATTGGCCAAAATTACAGGTTTCGGAGGCATTTGAGGAAATTCCTTCGCTTAACAAGAGTCTAACAACCCCATTTAGGAAATGGGAACCGTCTGGGGGCGTGTTTGACAGCGATAAAAGTGCATGGGTGGTATTATTCTAACCGAACTGTCCATATCGCGCCGGCATGTCTATTCATCTCTCGAGTGGTCGTCCTCATCTTGTTAGCTCGCAACAGCAGAGCTTGTTCAGGAAATATTTGTTTTAGCTTTCTGCATATTTTATACGTGTCGTTAAAACAAACTGGGCAAGCAGGAGATGATACCAATTGTGGAATTTCTGAAACATCATTTTCATTCATAATATGCATGTGTGAGTTTGATCAAAAGGTACAGCACACCGCACAATTTTCTGCGCCAAAAATATCTTGCTTTGAATTTTTGTGTAGCCTGTGAGGGCGTACTATTTGCACGATGATGTCTCTCAGCCTGCCGCAAATAATTCTCTCATAATTTCATTCTCATAATAATTATAAATTATGCTTTGACTGTGTATTGCCGTTTCTCTTTTATCGCTTTTAATTACTTGACGAGGTAACCATATTGGTGTACCGATATCTCTGTTCGTGTTCTGTCTGTCACCAGCGCATTTGTGACGGTATTTGTGTCTATTAAATTAAAATTAATAAATTAATTCAACTGTTTTTGACTTGACCACACTCCATCACACAAAAATCACTTTTATCGCGTATCGGAAACGGTCCACACCATTTTTTATCCGACAGCACAATGTGGAAAGCATAGTGCGCTGCGAAACTTTACCCCCGACTACTCGAGGATTCGGATGAACTTGGGTAAGCAAACCTCACAGCTCAAACAGCACACCATCAACGCACATTTGACTCTTCAGTTTTCAAGCGATTAACCATGCATTGGCCTGCAGAGCTTGCATAAAATGGGCACAAGGGATGTCGTGGCAGCCATGAGAAACCGAAGTAGACCTCGCCATATCCAAAAAAAGTGATGCGTCGCTGTTACTCGTATATACGAACTCGATGAGATAACTGAAAGAACACACCGGCTATCCGAAATTGACGTGGTATCATTCAGTGACAGTGGAAAGACTGATAGTGATCTGATTTCTAGCTATATGCATGTGATGGAAAAATCAATCGCGTAAATATAAATAATGACAAATTCGTCTCTTTTGTCCACAGCAGTCATCGTTTCATCGAGCGGTGTACTGTCATAAATTGGCATTTGTTACCTTTAATCTCCGATCAACACAATTCCAGTTCCCACATAAATCAAAAGCGAATTATGCGTATTTCGAGCGCACTTACAACAACCTGTGGGATCATGATCCGATCCGATCAGATCTGGGATATGGAAATACGCAAGTGTACCCAAAGTGGCGCTTATGCCACTGCAGTGGTGCAGGTAATAGCTCATGTGAAACCGACCCTGATAAGCCCACCATAGCCATTCCTCTTGGCTTTTTGACAGACCTATGCGAGTGCATAGGTCTGTCAAAAAGCGAAAATTTCGGCTTTTTGACAGACCTATGCGAGTGCAATGCTCACAAGAATGTTTTCTATGAATGTCTCTGAAGTTATGTCACTTTCTTCGAGGTTCCTTCGTCTGGTACTGATGTAGAAAACTATACAGAACTTGTATATTTATAATTTAATTCATACGATGTAGCAGACTGATCTGACAAATCATCTGGAAACATTCACCAAAACGTTCTGACGAAATTATGATGTTTTCGACAGTTTCTGTTCTGTTGTTTGCCTCAGCTCTCAAACATATTTCTCCAGTTTTACGAAAATTTCTAGACATTTGCCTTACTTATAATCTATTTCGAGGTCTGCGTTGATTTTCATACGGAACCGTGAAATACCTATACTTGCAACCTTATGGGCGGTCCGCACGATCGCTGTGTCTCCACTTTTGTCTTCTTTCTGTTTTTGCTGGGCGGTCCGAACGATCGCTGTGTCTCCACTTTTGTCTTCTTTCTGTGCTGGGCGGTCCGAACGATCGCTGTCTCTACACTTTTGTCTTCTTTCTGTTTTTGGGCGGTACGCACGATCGCTGTGTCTCCACTTTTGTCTTCTTTCTGTTTTTGCTGGGCGGTCCGAACGATCGCTGTGTCTCCACTTTTGTCTTCTTTCTGTGCTGGGCGGTCCGAACGATCGCTGTCTCTACACTTTTGTCTTCTTTCTGTTTTTGGGCGGTACGCACGATCGCTGTGTCTCCACTTTTGTCTTCTTTCTGTTTTTGGGCGGTCCGAACCATAGCTGTGTCTCCACTTTTGTCTTCTTTCTGTGCTGGGCGGTCCGAACGATCGCTGTCTCTACACTTTTGTCTTCTTTCTGTTTTTGGGCGGTACGCACGATCGCTGTGTCTCCACTTTTGTCTTCTTTCTGTTTTTGCTGGGCGGTCCGAACGATCGCTGTGTCTCCACTTTTGTCTTCTTTCTGTGCTGGGCGGTCCGAACGATCGCTGTCTCTACACTTTTGTCTTCTTTCTGTTTTTGGGCGGTACGCACGATCGCTGTGTCTCCACTTTTGTCTTCTTTCTGTTTTTGGGCGGTCCGAACCATAGCTGTGTCTCCACTTTTGTCTTCTTTCTGTGCTGGGCGGTCCGAACGATCGCTGTCTCTACACTTTTGTCTTCTTTCTGTTTTTGGGCGGTCCGTACGATCGCTGTGTCTCCACTTTTGTCTTCTTTCTGTTTTTGGGCGGTCCGCACGATCGCTGTGTCTCCACTTTTGTCTTCTTTCTGTTTTTGGGTGGTCCGAACGATCGCTTGTGTCTCCACTTTTGTCTTCTTTCTGTGTTTGGGCGGTCCGAACGATCGCTCTCTCTCCACTTTTGTCTTTTCTGTTTTTGGGCGGTCCGCACGATCGCTGTGTTTCCACTTTTGTCTTCTTTCTGTTTTTGGGCGGTACGCACGATCGCTGTGTCTCCACTTTTGTCTTCTTTCTGTTTTTGGGTGGTCCGAACGATCGCTTGTGTCTCCACTTTTGTCTTCTTTCTGTGTTTGGGCGGTCCGAACGATCGCTCTCTCTCCACTTTTGTCTTTTCTGTTTTTGGGCGGTCCGCACGATCGCTGTGTTTCCACTTTTGTCTTCTTTCTGTTTTTGGGCGGTCCGAACGATCGCTGTGTCTCCAATTTTGTCTTCCTTTGATAATTGTTATTTTAAGACCACTGTCGCTTCTTCTGAGTTCAAATTCTGGTAGTCTATAAATTCTATGTGAAATTCTCTTGTCTTGTCACTTTATGGTGATGAGGAGAAACACCCTAAAATACGCAGTCAATTATGCATTCTTTCATTGATTCATCCATCTTATGCGCAAAAGAGACCTGGAAGACTCTGAGAATGCATCGGGCAAGGTCAACAAAGAAAATAGCTTATTCTCTTTTCCGCAGCAAGAGTAGAAACATCAAAGTACAAACTGATTTAAATTCAGTTGTTCATACGGCCATAAAATAGAAACTTCCTCTAAGCCTACAGGTCTACCTAATTATGCCCCAATTTGTGTGTTTTGGCGTTAGGATGGAAAAAATAATACCTACCTTTAGCCCGTCGCGCAGCGTGCCTTTGCATAGGAGCTCTAGAAAGATTTCGGCTAGGACCAAGCAGTTAACCTGCATAATATGCTGGTTGAAAAAGTTTCTCCAAAGAGATAGGCTAATTCCGAAAGTTTTTCTTTTACAAAGTGAGGCTTTGGAAGGAAAGTTTGCGATCTTGTACACTCTGAAATCGTCGCAGGCCAAATTCCACGTTCCTGGAAGTCAAAACATTTCCGCATTCTTATGTGATTTCAATCGAAATTCTTTTTTGAATTCTATAGCGGATTCGTACGTATAATCTGCGTGCAGTGGTGACGGAATTAATGTACAGACGAACTCATAGGTAGGTACCGTTTGGTGTATGGTTTTCGCATTTAATTGCTGCATCCCAAACTTTTTTCGTTCTTTTCGGTCCTCTCAATACATGCGGTAGAAATAAAAGCTCCAGATTGAAACAGCCGAAAAAGTGTCAAATTTTCCAGATTTTGTCAGAAAAGATTCTGACTTCAGCCATCATAAAAGGGGATACTCAATTTCTGCATGGTTAATTTTTCCAAAAATATCAACAATCGATATTTTACTCGTACATATACGTGGCTACAAGTAGAAACATTAATTCTGTCCCCACTGTACAGTGAACTCAATAGCTTACGTGGCACTCAGTCCTTTTCTCGCACTGGAGAATGTGAGTTCAGACTGGTCAATTGCGCATTTCGATAATTCGCGCCAGGCAAATACTATCCTTGCATTTTATATCAGTATTGGAAACTCATAAGGATCTGATGTTTGCAGTTACGTTTGGTTATGGGCCCGCCGCATGGGAAAGAATTGGCAAAAGCAATAGCGTTTGACTATTGCCCACTTTTTTGGTAATTTCTCATAGTCAAATCTCTTGACACCTTGAGGGATACCACAATTTGATCAATTGACATAAAGGCCGCAATTAATTTTCGTCTGAATTGGCAAAAGTGTGCGAAGAACTTGAGCGATCCATTAAAGCGATTTTAGTGCGATAAAAGTGACCGCAAGATGCAAACGTTGACGACAAAGATTTGAGAGTGTATCACCGAAATAGGGCTTTATCAGGTGAGTTGCATCCACTGCGTGGTTGAATCCTAATCCTAGCGCGCAGCAGAAGCAGCTAATATTCTATGCATGAGACGTTTCCTATTAAGGCTGGAAGGACTTCTCCATCAAGAAAACTTTTCCAAGTGGGCCCTCCTGCCTGCCATCCTCTACGAATATACTTGCGTGCGGATTTTTGGACACAAGCACGATTCCACTGATCTTGTGGTCTATGTAAATGTCTCCCGAGTTAAAGACCGACATGGCTTAAGGATCTAAGGAATTTGTCCAAAACGAGAGCCGCATCCGAAAGGGTTTGGTCTACCTTGCGCGACGGGTCTTTGTGGCTAGCCCGTAAGCCACATTAGCGAACCTATTATTAGGCACTTCACCTAAAAAGATCCGGGAGCCCAGTTCGGTCGAAACACGGGCGTGCATGTTTCTATGTAAAGGTACGAATTTCCTACAGAAGAACTTTTGCGATTTGGCCACAGGTCTTTTGATGTCCTGAGCTCTCCACCAAAGGCAAGCGTGCACGGAAGGAATTTTTACATGTACGAACTATACATGCATGGTATCCTTCTTCCACGGACATACCTATTTATTCGTTGGAATGTCGTGACCTCATCCCTCATGCTTCAGAAAGTAATCTAAAACCAGGTGACGAAAAGTTGAGTCTTATCGAAAATGAGTGGGCCCCAAACTGAAAAATCCACGATAATTTCGCAAGCGTTATCCTTACTTTGCATTCCCCTCTATGTTCTTTTTTCCATTTAGGGTTGATTTTTTTCGCTGGCAAAATAAAAAAAGTGGTTCGTCATGGGATTCTACACAGTGCTCCTTTGTGATTGCTCGTGATGAATGATGCAACGTTTCTTCTTTTGAGCAACCTGAATGATGTGCAGTAAAGAGCGAAAGTTTTCGTTTTGAGAATGGCAAAGGGAAGCAGAATATCTTTCTTTTATTTATTTATTTATTTATTTATTTATTTATTTATTTATTTATTTATTTATTTATTTATTTATTTATTTATTTATTTATTTATTTATTTATTTATTTATTTATTTATTTTATCTATTTTTTCCAAATTTACGACCTACAAAATATTCTGGCTAGTTTTCACACTATATTTTTCACACTATTCACACTATACTCTTTCACACTATTTTCACACGATGCATGGTGTCCCATGACATTTCGCCAAAATTCGTGGTGATGTTCCTGATACTCGTAGAAAACCAAATCCAAATGAATCATCACTTTTAACATTTTTTTCGCCGGAGCCCCATTTCCATGTAATGCCTGCCCACGAAGTCCCCCGAAAAGGGCCCATTTGGACCCATCTCCACGAATTTTGGCGAAATATTCGGTATTGGGACACCCTGTTTACCGCAGTTCGTGATACGCAAAATTTCAAAAAACGTCATCGGCAGAAGAAACCCGACGCACATGCACCATTACAACAAAATATTCATTAGCAGCCCAAAAATTGCTCAAAATTTTATGAATGACGCAAGTGAATTTTATGAAATCAGTGACATAACCTCATATGATTGTATAGGTATATGAGATGACGAGGGAAGCCATTCTCATACATCAATTTTGATTTGAATATCTGATACCTTTCATTTTGGAATTTGAAGAAGCTCCAACGCCAAGGAGTGGCCTTTTACATATTCAAAATCACTGCAAAACAATATTCGGTTCTCTGACTTCCACGCCCAGCCGCAAAGAAGGAGTTTGGCGCCAAATTCGCAAAGGTAAAAACTTCGAACCTCTGGAGACATTTAAAATCCAACGCGGATTTCAAGTTGTTTTCCCACGCTGCATTAAAAAGTCATAAAATTTTATACCAAAATGACTTCTTTTGCCTGCAAAAATGAGATGGCCCTCCTGGGGTTTCTCTCCAGGGGTCATTGTTGGGAATATATGGGTCATTTCAAGCATTTTGCCGAACTCAGATGTGCGTGGTCTAAACGATTGGCAGTCCAGAAGAGCAGTAATAAAACTTTGACAAAATGCAAAGTTACTTTTTTGCGAAATAAAATATGGGATTATTGTGCGCCATAATCGGCTTGAAACCGCTGACCGTTTCCTGGAAGTGTGCTCAACCATAAACCTCCTACGATTTGATGGGTATTAATGATGGTGTTTTTGTTGCTTTTGTTCCCCAGAGATTTTTGACAATTTTTCTTCTCAGAGTTTTTATGCCCACATTTTGGCGTGTGGATAATTTATCATATTTTGCGACGCGATCATCCTGACAGCGGTCGTAAAAATTTTGAAACTGGATTTTAGTGTTATGGGTTTGCACGATAGACATGGATGCCTTCCGATCCGATGTTCTGTATGCGTTTTGTTGTCTTCCTTTCTGCTCCTAACAATAATCATTTTCATCTTTTTTATTGATGAAACGTCTATTAATTTGTGTCAAAAAATTCACTGCAAAATATTGACGCATACTCTTACCGCAAAGTATGACGCCAGACTTGCCATAAGTTCTGGTGTCTTGTGCGACGGAGGGTCCAAACAGATTTCCGAGAAGTATAAGCGTCGGCATGATGGCCGAAAAAATAAAAAAAAATCGATTTTATACGAAAAATAAAATCAACTTTTGAATTAATATCAGATGAAGTGGTGAAAGCAGAGAAAGTCCAGTCACTAATCGTTCCTCCAGAAATTATCGAGAAAAGATACGAAGTTTGCAACTTTCTTGTTTGTAGGTGTGTGAAATTTTACACCCAAAAGGAGCATTGGCCAGAAATCTGCTCAACAGTAATTTGGTCCAACGTATATTGAAGAAAAGTTGTCCAAAGTGAGAAACCTGCTGAGGCCAAAGTGCTCAAAAGACGTCTATTGCCCTAAGATGCCAGATTTTGCGGGTTTGTCTAGTATCGACATGTAAAAATGCATCTGCATGCAACCTACGTAAGCTGACATTCTTCTCCCTCCCAAAACACTTCTTCTTTCTTGAAGCAGCCCCAGAAAATTGGATCACATCTCAAAAATTGGCAGGAATGTATTTCAACTCCAAGAACCGTGGACAGGCGCCTGCGTGGCTCTCCTTCTCTTTCGTGGCACGAATTCGATTTGGGAGCTCTGCTCAATAATTTGGAAACTTACTGACCTATTTGAAATGTTCACTTGTTATGCCTGATCTGCCAGCAGGCATGACGAGTATGTCAAGCACATCGTGGCCACACCAACATGCGGCCGCAAAATTGGCTTCGGGAACCAAGACCATCCTCAGTCAATCATCCACAAAAATATGGAGAACCCAAAACTGCCCTTAGCCGTGTTCAGACGAAGCAACTAGTTGCTCGCAACTTTGTGCGGCAGGCAACTAAAAAAGGCATCTTTTGAACATCAAATTGAAGGCGTTTAGGCAAAGCCACTAAATTGCGAGCAACTTTTTAAAGTTCAACATGTTGAACTTTGGAGGCAACTCACAGTCAATTTTTCTTTGTTTCCATTGCGTTGAGGATCGAGTTCTGCTCTGAGACGCCGCCTGGTCTCGTCGCGACTCTCCCGCCGCTGTTTGTCCCTATGTGTGCTCTTTGATTTGTCTGTCCATGCTATCTTCTCTCGCCTTCCCACAAAGTGAAATGTTGCATTCCTTCGCATTTGGTTGAAACAACATCCAGAAAAGTGTCCACGGACAAACAAAAATTTCAGGACGCTGCTGCTTTGTCTCGACAGGTCCATTGGATTCCCCAAGTTGTGTTTCCTCTCTGCACATCAACATAGCAAGGTAATCCATTCAAAATTCACCTTCTTGCAGGAATTGACCTGAAAAAATTCATCTCCTTCATTCACCTCCTTCATTCAACCATTCACCTCCACCATTCAAAAATTCACCTCCTTCAAGCTCATCAGCTGCGCATCAGGAAGAACAATAAATCATCATGGCATTATAGCTTATTGATGTGGCTCATTTTCTGTTGAACACTGGCAACTGCAGGGTCAGAATATTGTAGGCCTACTTGCATTGGGAGTACGATTTATTATCCATCAAGGTAATTCCCACAAGGAAAGGATATTGATGGGTATTGTCTCCTGCCTGATGCTTTTGCGACGCCAGTTGTGTGCAGGAAGGAGGAAGCAACACAGGTGGCCGCAAAGGCTCACCAATCTGCAGGTGGCTATGGTGTCTGGATAACAAAATGAATAATGATCTGATACAGGACAAAATATGCGTCTCTGACAGGTTATTGCGAAGTCACTTTTCACCAAATTTTCTTCTCACCCCAAAAGAAGCCGTGAATGCAAAAGACGAGAAACGAAATGGGAAACCGAGGAAAAGAGGCAAAAGAAAGAAAATAAAAATGCGGTGGATCTAATGTTGGAAGATCGTAGAGAAAGAAAAAAAGAACAAATCTGATGTTCTATGCGTTTTCGCTTTTTTCAAGAAGTAATGAAAAGGTCAGAAAAGACACCTTTCTTCCTTTTCACTTTCGATGGAACGACTCTCACTTTCTACAAAAAGCGGAAAGGGACCAGAAAAGTAAAGAACCCAAAAAGAGTGAACACATGCTATAAATGCCAAACGCGAAAGGAAGCACGGGGATGGAAGTGATGGGAATGATTGTGTGAGAAAGCGGTAAATGCAGGATAAACGATCTCCAGTGAAAGAAAGCACATATTGCAGGACGCCAATTATTGATTGAACCCACATGTTTCTTGCAATTTGACCTCATCAGACTTGAGACTACACAAAAAATGTTTCACCGCACACTGGAAAAAGTTTTTGTTATGAAGATTGAGGAGAAAGGAGCATTCAAACCTGACCTTCCACATCACCATCCACGACAGAATCCGGAGACGAGCCGCACGCTTTTTAATGCAAAACTTCGACATTGGATCCAGTGTGCCTAAAATTCCGCCTGACCTCATCTTAACATCCTTGACCTCAGCTTAATATCCTTGGCGACCTCAGCTTAACATCCTTGAACTCAGCTAAGCATCCTTGACCACAGCTTAACATACTTGACCTCAGCGTAACATCCTTGACCTCAGCTATTGACCCGCCTACGTATCTTTCTCGTAAGGATCATGACTTTAAGCTACGTTTGAGGCAATTTCGTAAAGATGTGGGAAAATTTTAATTCTTGGGAAGATCTATAACTGAGTGGAATTCCCTACCGGAGGAAATTTTTGAGGATCCGCTAAGTTTAGATATTCTCATGAAACGCCTATAGAAAGCGGGAACCGATAAGTAGTACCGGTCAACATGTTTTGGTGGCTTGTATAGTTGACACGAGACAATATGCATTCACATGTGTTTGTTGTAAATTATTTTTCCCTTTGCTTTTGTGTGCATAATTATTCTTGATGTAAATGTGTGCTATTTTTCAATAGGAGGCAACTCCGACGAATAAATAATTGAATTGAATTGAAGCTTATCATCCCTGGTGACCTCAGCTTAACATCCTTGAACTCTGCTTAACATCCTTGGTGACCTCAGCTTGTCATCCTTGACCTCAGCTTTACATCCTGAGTAACTTCATTTTTTGTTCGCTTGGCGCCAATCCCAACGGTGCCCAGATTTTTTAGACTGCGGGTGTCTCATTCCTCAGAAGGTTTCACCCACTGGCTATTGTCATTCCAAGCAAAAGTTTGCTGTATTTTGCTCTTGCTGCATTCATCATAAATCTTCTTAAGAAACGTATCATGGATTGAAACAGTTAAAATTTGATTTTAATTTCAGGTCTTTGGCTGACGCAGATTGTCTCTGATGCATGATTTCGACTTTTGATCAAGAATCAACTCACTCAGCTGGACGATGATGTTGAATGCGCCTTAAGCGACAAGTCAGTTTTGAAAATGTCGACTCTCAGACAGACCGATGAAAGATACCTGCATGCGTTGAGCCGAACCCGTTCACCGCAGAATTCAGCACTCAGGGGGACTTCCTGCGGATATGACCTCAACCTTGTCGCTCTTGGCGTACGAGCAAGGACTTGGCACCATTGGCGTACGATGGGCATAGGCATGGGCATAAGTACCAACTATTCGCCATGAGAATGGACTCCGCACGATTGGCCGGATTGGCGCACGAAGGACATCATTTGCATGGGAAGTTCTATAGCGTACGAGAAAGGACTTTGCACCATTGGCATACGAAGGGCATAATTTGCATACGAAGTAGCGCACGAGGAAGGACTCTGCGCCATAGGAAGGACTCTGCGCCATTGGCGTACGAAGGGTATCATTTGCATACGAGGAATAGCGTACGA
This sequence comes from Sinentomon sp. SZTP_YWyxl, assembly GCA_030068105.1. Classification (NCBI taxonomy): domain Eukaryota; kingdom Metazoa; phylum Arthropoda; class Protura; order Sinentomata; family Sinentomidae; genus Sinentomon; species Sinentomon sp. SZTP_YWyxl. The sequence continues at coordinate 18,802 of JASGXE010005384.1, forward strand.
GGAAGCACTCCATAGGAAGAGCTCTGCACCATTATAGCGTACGAAGGGCATCATTTGCATACGAAGTACGAGGTATATAGTGTACGAGTGTGTGAAGGACATTCTTGGCGTTGATGCGCGATTTCCAGGGGTACGGGGTTCCAGGGGTACGGGGAGTATTACTCCCCGCAGTTGAAAAATAGTTCGGAGATTAATTAAATCATCATCATCATCATCATCAACCGCCATCTGAGCTGACAGCCATACGGCCGGTGGCCCGGCGAGGAGGGCCACTCTGGCTGACAGCCATTGCCTCAACCATTTTACCTCAACCTGTCGGCCATTGTCCGACTCTCAACACAATAACATTCACATAACACTCACAACTTGTGACACACTCTCTGCCACCAAGCGCAGAAAACTTTGCTAATATCTATCTTGTCTTATCTAACTATCTATATGTATCTAATTTTTTTTTTTTTTTTTTTTATCATGCAGTCATGCACAAAAGGTTAAACGTTCAGGAAAAGTCGAAACTGCACCCGAGCCTGAAATGGACAAAAGAAAATAAAACCTGAAACAACTAAAATAAAACAAAATTAACCCTGAAATGAAGAATAAATTAAGACCTGAAACGAAAAGAAGATGAGATCTAAAAAAGCAGAATGGTTAATCTTCGAGTATATAGAAAAATAAATCGGTATGGGCACTTTACCAATCCAGTTGAGGGTTACACAGTGAAAGAGCTTCCCCATAATTGCACACTGCTTGGCGTATACGATGAAGGACTTAGGCACCATTGGCGTATACGATGGCAATTGGTGTATACGATCAGCGCCAGTTCATCTCAAAATCGATGTCGACAGACAAGGACAGAAAACCTTCCAACCATCTGCAGGGAAAAACCAGCGAACCCCTCAGGGTGACAAGGTCGGAAACACGAATTGCATAGTGAGCGAGTAATTCTATTACTAAGGACTTAGACATTCAGTGGGTGTTTCTAAATAGAGCGAGGGAGCTTGTTCCATTCATCAGAATAATTTCTGTCTGATTCACATCCGAAACAAAGCACAAAGGGTTCAACTCTTATGCTCATCCTCCTCCGTCGACGCGAGGCGAAGGGTCCTTTCTCTCTGACATTGCATATCGATTATGCAATCTCCTCAAATCTCCCCCCAGGTTCAAATCAAATTATAATAAACGATACTGCTTTGCACAGACAGTTCCGCAGAATTGAGGTACTGTTTTTGCGCGGACAGTGCCTGTTCAACTCCATGCATGTAATTCCAATTGGCAATCAACAAATCAAAATTGGCAAATCCGTACCACCCCATTCCGTTAATTTCTTCCCAGCAGCTTCATGCCTTTTCGTTCCGGTTTATCATCATAATTTTGTGGAGGATGAGTTTTAACGATTGCAATTCTTGGAGTACAGGGTCATTCAGAAGTCACCGCGGGCGCACAGTTTATCGGCCTGATAGAGTGGTACGACGGGATCTCATGGACATTTGCTTGAACGTTTCGTTTGGGGACATTTGACATTCATCGTCCATCTTGACGGGGTGCATTGAATGAACACAAATATGCAAGTATTCATGCAGACAAATTATTTGACTGATGAGACCAATACTCTAGATTTTTCGCGGCCACGTCATGCGGACCTGCGTGTGTGAGGCTGACGTTGAATAGGATCGGTTTCTAGCCATCCCTTGAACGCTCCACACGTTCTTGCCTGGGGTGTTCATGAACGGATGCGCAGGAGAGAGCTGGAAGGGTTTCGATATTTTTTCTGTCGTAGACGAGTTTTTCTATCTGGTTGACATGTTTTCGATGCGAACGACTTTTCCCAACCGGATTAGATTTTTCTCATCTGACGGCATTTTTCCACAGGTATATCTTTCCATCGGACGACCCTTTCCCAAACGGACAACTTTTTCCATCCGTACAAGGTCTATAGAGCTTTTTCCCATCCGGTTGACTTTTCCCGGCTGAATAATTTTTCCATCCGCATGGCTTTTTCCCATCCGGATGACTTTTCCACTCTGGATAACTTTTTCCATCCGCACAGGTTCTTGACGGTTGGCTTACCCTGATTGAAATTGGAACTTCCGCATGGAAATTTCCACAGGAAACCCTGTATATTTGACCGCGTGCCCCGCCACATCCTTATTGGTTTTCAAACCTCCTAACCCCTATAATTACGAGCATGTTATCTTTGCGTAAAAAGGCCAAATTACTTATTTGGCTAAGCAGGTACTAAACTGCTTGCGGGCAGATCGCCGTGGACTCCATCGACGTCGCGCAGTCGGTGGCTGCTAGGGATTCAACTTGCCCCCAAAAAAGCAAATTCCCGCTTTTCGGCTCATATTTCATTCCCAATTTTTTTACTTTGTGCACAGGCGTTCTGAAAATGTCTCTTGACAACACCATGCGAATTGCAGATTTCAACACTTTTTGAATATTAGGACCCAAGGATATTAAGATATTATGCTGAAGCAGCGTGATCCCCCATACCACCGGAATTGCTGCAAAAAGCAGTGCACTTATCTGAGGTCTTCACGAGAACTTTGAGAATTCCGTATCTACTGGGTCGAAACCCGTGTAAAGGACCAAAGAAAACACAATAGCCCCATTGCAAATGTACCTACTAAGTCCGCTTGTTTTGCATAAAATACATTGCTGGCTTTTAAATTGTAGACTTTGGAATACCTGAACAGAATGTGGATTTTCATTTCATTTCAATCGTCAAATTAGTACACGTTAGATAAAGATTTTGATGAGTTAAGTTCGGATAGTTTGGGGCAGAGATTATGATAGGTTTTGCTTGGTTCGAGTGAATGGCAAGTCTTTGCTGTTTAAGTTAGTGTAAACTAATTCAAATGGGTGGAGTGATCACAAATGAAAATTCGTCCGGTCCACATGTGGTCAGCCATTCCGAAATGAATGATTGAGCTTCGTTATGGAGGGCGCTACCGAAAGTCAGACACTGAATTCAGGTCCACGTCAAAACCCAGTGGAAGCATTTCTTTGAGCAGCTGGCAGAACATGAGTGACCAATCCCGAACTGCTTATGCCGCGGCGGAATGGACAGATATTTTGCATCAGACTTTCCAGATAGTCTGTCCAAAACAGATTGTCAGTTGCAAAGGTGAACATGGGAGCATTGACTCTTACCCATTGTTGCAACTGCAAATCCCTTTCGGACAAACGATCTGAAAATGTCTGATGCTAAAAATCTCTCCATTCTGACGCTGCTTTATATACGGAACTTATCAAAAGTCCTCGAACACGGCGATATTTTAAAGTACTGCGGTTAACACAGGGGACATCTAATTTCAACAGGGCTGGGTGTGACTTCACGCCTGACACGAGTGTCATGATGTTTTGCGGCGCATGATGCCATCAATTCCAAATGGCGCCTGAGTTGATTCTGAAATGTTCGAAGACTTTTGGTAAGGAGTGCATACACGATATCTTGACTTTCAGCTCATGCTGTAACCGAGTTGGGTTTCTTTCGGCCCCCGACATTTCTGCACCAGGAGACGCTCATGGTTTTCCGGTCTTGTTTGCGCGTTGGCAGGTTTCCTCGTGTACCTTGTTATGATTATATAATTGTGAATTATTATGAAATTATAGAGTCTGATGTGGAGATGGGTCCTATTTGTGGTTTCTTGACTCCTCTCTTCGAAAGGCGTACTAAATTTGAATCTTGCTGCTTGGTCAGAACGATCAATGTGATGGGATGGGATTTGTGACCAGTGAGCATGAATCGGTTTGGAAAACTCCGACCCGCACAGGAAGCCATCACTAATCGACAATCGTATACTCGTGATGGGTTATGTTTATAGCAATTCTGAGATTGACCATTTCATATACAAGTGCGTTCGTAATTGGCTTTTGGCGCATTTGAGAGAGATAAGAGATGTGGCACAAATGACAGGGGCGCCTGCCATGCGAGTTAATTTACCCGAGCTCTGGGCCTGAAGTGGCCTTGCGGTGGTTGCCCTGAAGAAGGCACAGAGTCGATGAAAAAATCTCATCCAAAGTGTGGACCCCTTCGTGTCCCGCTTCTTGGATTCCCGTTTCTTGGATTTTCGTGTCTTGGATTCCCGCCGTTTCTTGGATTCCCGTTTCTTGGATTCCCGTTTCTTGGATTCCCGTTTCTTGGATTCTCGTATCTTGGATTCCCGTTTCTTGGATTCCCGTTTCTTGGATTCCCGTTTCTTGGATTCTCGCATATCTTGGATTCCCGCGTTTCTTGGATTCCCGTTTCTTGGATTCTCCTATCTTGGATTCCCGTTTCTTGGATTCTCGTATCTTGGATTCCCTCCGTTTCTTGGATTCCCGTTTCTTGGATTCTCGTATATCTTGGATTCCCGCCGTTTTTCGGATTCCCGTTTCTTGGATTCCCGTTTCTTGGATTGTCGTATCTTGGATTCCCGTTTCTTGGATTCTCGTATCTTGGATTCCCGCCGTTTCTTGGATTCCCGTTTCTTGGATTCTCGTATATCCTGGATTCCCGCCGTTTCTTGGATTCCCGTTTCTTGGATTCCCGTTTCTTGGATTGTCGTATCTTGTATTCTCGTATCTTGGATTCCCGGCGTTTATTGGATTCCTGTTTCTTGGATTCCCGTTTCTTGGATGAACTGATGATAATGGTGACTACAACATCATAGAGGCAATTATGAACTAATCTATAAACTTCCTTATACTTTTCCTAACCTCTTCCCCAACCAAAGGCTGGCCTTTTTCCCAACCAGGCTAGCCTTTTGCTCAGCTTTTCCCCAACCTATGCGGTATATGGGGTAGGTTGTTTATGAAAGTTTGGGTTGGGACAGGTTGGGTCTGGGATAGGTTAGTTTACGTAGCTTGAATATCCTATAGTGCTTACGCCGACTTCAAGAGTGCTGGCGCTTTGCTTTGAAACCGCATTTGTATAGGTCGCTGAAATTATCAATACCACTGCACCCAAGAAATGGGAATCCAATAAACGGGAACCAAGAAACGGTAATACAAGAAACGGAACGATTTACTTCCAAGAAACTGAAATCCAAGAAAAGAGACCAAGCCTTGTGGACAGGGCCCGAAGCGGTGGCATATCTTCCACACAGGCCCTGGTGTGCGTATGACGGTTGTGCATGATTCGCCTGTCAAGATTTGGACCTGGTTCACGTTGTGGGAAAAACACAAGCTTGTGTGTGGACGTTGATGCGTTGAAATGCGCAGCACACGAGTTTGGAAGTTTTTTGAGTGGCAAGAGGTAACAAAGTGGGTATGCAACCAGAGTAATTTGGTGCGACGTGTGTTGCATACGCATTAAAAAAGTTAGGCGTTTCGGAGAATTTCGTTTGATGGAATGCAGCGCGAAGTATATGGTGCATATTCACACAACTATTTTTTCGGAAATTGTCCGGTTTCTGCAGATGTGTTTTGTAAAATGTGAAAATGTGGTTGCTGCGTTCAGCAATCACATTTTCCCAATTTGCAGTGCTGGATTTAGAAGCCGCTACTTTTGCTCTCGACATGGCATAAGCAAGTTGCACTTCACTTCTTCCTTTTCTTCTTTTTTTCTTTTTCAGTCGTTGCGTCAATGTATAGTCGCTATACTTTTCGCAGGTGTATTTTGGGTCATACATATACGGGGTATTTATAATGCAAATAGCAGTGCAAAAATATGAGTTTTGCGCGCATGTGAGAATTTCTCATGAAACAATGCTGATCTGACGAAAAGAATTGATCCACTGATGTTCTGTATTTTTGGAGTTTCCTCCTCGATAAGCTAAAAGCCACATGAAATATAGAGGAAAGCCTTATTTTCAGTTATGTGGTTTTCAGGTTCTCATCTTTACCCAGACCTAACTTGCAACCACATCTAACCCAACCTGTCCTGACCAAACCTAACTCG
>JASGXE010005385.1:0-35754 GCA_030068105.1 Sinentomon sp. SZTP_YWyxl
TTCCGATTGGCTCATTTTCGCTTTTCACTATCGATTTTTAGCGTTTTTGGCGTAAAATTTAAACCATTTTGCCGTTTTCTAAATAAAGAAAAACATAATCTGATTTTCAGTGAATGTTCCGCGTTTTTATGTTTTTCGAGGGAATCCGACTTTCGTCGCTGCGAGAAAAAGTGAAATTTATGAAGCTTTGTTGCCAGAGGCATTGTTGCAATCGCGGTTTTGCTTGCTGCAGCCTCAACAGAGATTTTTCTCTGCCCTTTTTAAGAGTGAAGGAGTCATCCTAGCGAAAATGACCCCTTTATAAAATAACATGCGCCGAATTTTTGACATATTTTGAGAACATTTACAGCTTACAACTCGCAGGGAGTGTCGAGATATTAATTATTTTTGAAAACTGAATTTTATGACCATACATGGTATCACCACGGCGGCCGACTCTGTGAAGTGGAGGTTGAGTTCACGGCAATTTTTGTGCGACGAATTTGATAAGACTTAAAAAAATCTTAACCTGGCCTTAAACTTGAAAAATAAGGTGGACTAAACTTTTAAGTTCACGGGATTTTAAGTGAGCCAATTTAATAAGGTCCCTGTCCAAACCCACCTTGACCCACTCTGGGTTTCCGTGAGCGCCTGGTGTCCCCCCAGCAACAAAAATGCAAAAAGTCCCCCAGCCTCAGAAAATCTAAAAAAAAAAATTCAGACGCCAACTGGCATCGATCCCTATGCGCCGGATTAGCAGTCCAATGCCTTGACCACTAGACCACCGATGCAGCTGCCGAAATTCGCTACCGATTCTGCCTTTGATCAAATGTGCTTGAAGAGCGTCGGCAATAAAAAATGACGTCAGTGCACCTGCGATTTCGGTAGGTTTCGAAAACAAGCATCGCGGCCGCACATTTTTTTTTTCCAATCCACTTCCGCAGGCGCGCCTCTGATTGGCTGTTGGGAATTCCAGCCAATTTCAACATTCAAATTTCAAAACCTACCTTAACCAAACCTAACCTGACCTAACCTAACCTAACCTGACACCTAACCTAACCCCATTGTGACCCTGAAAGAGTTGCGAAGCGGTGGCAAACATGCCAAATGGCAAAAAGCGGTGGCAATGCAAAAATCCCAAAATTGATGACGTCGCAATTTGAGACGACCCCAGGCAGCATTTCATGCGCCGTTTTTTAAAGAATAAAGGCCGGCGCCAAGCGCCTGCCAAATAAGAGCCATACCGGCGCCAAGTGCACTCTACGGTATAAAAATGTCCGGGCCTAATGGCCGACTTGGCGCATCATTTGGCGCAAGAAAAGCCCATGCGAATCTTTGCACCGAATGGCACTGGAAAAGCGCATGCGCCAGGCGCAGGATTTACGCAAGAAATACCCACGAAAAGCCCATGCGAATCTTTGCGCCGAATGGCGCAGGAAAAGCGCATGCGCCAGGCGCAGGATTTACGCAAGAAATACCCACGAAAAGCCCATGCGAATCTTTGCGCCGAATGGCGCAGGAAAAGCGCATGCGCCAGGCGCAGGATTTACGCAAGAAATACCCAGGCAGCACAGCAACGTCGGCAAACGGTCCGCCAACCGTCGGCAACGATTTCGGGAACTTGGATGTTGGGCCGACGTCGTGCCGACGTTGGCAAAATAAATGAAAATTTTTACCTGAGTAATTTTTGTCTTTCAGTGGCATATTTTTGCGCTCATGCTATTCCTTTCGTGTTGCTTTGAGTATAGTGGAGAGAAAAATCCGATTTCCACACCATTAAAGCCAGACCAAAAAATTTTGCACGTTTCCCGATCATTTGCCGATGGCAAAAATTTGATGAATAGCCGACAGTTTCCCGATTGTGCAATGATGATGGTTTGCCGATTGTTTGCCGATCGGTGTTTCGCCGACGTCGGCAGGACATCGGCACGACGTCTGAATATTTGACTTTTCAATAATTCGATAGATGGCAGCACGAGTCACTTTCAGATTTTTTCCGATAAATCGGAATCAGCACCTTTCCAGATAATTTTTGGAAAAGGTGGAAACATATGACTTTGAAGATTGCAGGTTTATGACAGTTTTGCACGGGAAAATGTTGAATACATGCGCGCGCATGCGACTTGAATTCACATCAAAACCTGGCAATGATTTCGAAAAACGCCCGTGTCAAATTATTCGGTTCGAGTTTCTGTACTAAGTCGATTTTTTTCGAAAATCGGAAAAAATTCGCATTTCAACAAGGTGTTCCCGAGAAGGAACCTCGGGTACCTTGCCAACATCGGGGGTTTAGCCTATTTGGGCAAAGCTCCAAGTATTTCCACAATTTCTCAAATGAAAAAAAAACTGACAACAATGGATGATTTGCCGATGGATGTCATGCCGACAGAATGCCGACGACATTGTTCAAGCTCGGCTGGATTCTTTGCCGATGGTTTGCCGACAGTTTGTTGGACCATCGGCGGATGTTTCATTTTCAACGTCGGCCGGATGTCCAGGAAAAACATCGGCATGACATCCAATTTTTTTTTGTCCGATGTCTTGCCGACGTCGGCCCGACCGTGGTGTGCTGCCTGGGTACCCACGAAAAGCCCATGCGAATCTTTGCGCCGAATGGCGCAGGAAAAGCGCATGCGCCAGGCACAGGATTTACGCAAGAAATACACACGAAAAAGCCCATGCGAATCTTTGCACCGAATGGCGCAGGAAAAGCGCATGCGCCAGGCGCAGAATTTACGCAAGAAATACCCACGAAAAGCCCATGCGAATCTTTGCGCCGAATGGCGCAGGAAAAGCGCATGCGCCAGGCGCAGGATTTACGCAGGAAATACCCACGAAAAGCCCATGCGAATCTTTGCACCGAATGGCGCAGGAAAAGCGCATGCGCCACGCGCAGGATTTACGCAAGAAATATCCACGAAAAGCCCATGCGAATCTTTGCGCCGAATGGCGCAGGAAAAGCGCAAGCGCCAGGCGCAGGATTTGCGCAAGAAACACCCATGACACCATGATGCCCAAAGTCAACCCAAAACGGATAATCACCGGGCAAACAAACAAAGCCAAACATCTCCGGTCGCGAATTTGTCAAACACACCGGATTTTCTGACCTATTTCAGTCCCACGCCATTCGCAATTTTCTGACCAATCACGCACTTCAGTTTGATTGAAACTTCACTAAAGCCAACTGAACCTGACCTCACCCGTCACAAACACAGACTGCCTCAGTGTTCGCCAAATGCCTCTGATCAGCCCACAATAAATTGTAAAGAAAAATTTTTTTCTTCATATTTTTGCCATGGGTGGGATTCGAACCCACCAACAATGGACAACATCGATTTTACGAGCGGACATCTTATCGACTCGGCCAATCGGTAAGCTGCCGAAAATCATAACTGGAAATTGCTTTTAAACGAATTTATTTATGTTGCGATTCACTCTACAGATGAAAATTCCAATTGCGCAGGAGTAATATGCCATATGACGTGGGACAAGGTTGACAAATTCCGGTGCGTTTGACAAATTCGCTCCCCGGTCACACACCCAGAAACAGCCAAAACACGCAAAAACAGCCCAGCATCCCGGGCGCACACCCAAAACACCCAAAAACAGCCAAACAACCGAGCACACACACACACTCAAAAGCATCGAAAAAAACATCCAAACATCCCTGGGCACACACCCGTAAACAGACAAACATCTCCGGCCACACACGTTGTTCTCGGTCACACATGCAGATGGAGGTCCGTTTCGAACCGAACAGCGACTTGGTCGCCGAAAATGCCGTAATCAGTTCTTTCGGACCGAGATGACCCTTCATTGAACTTTTCCAAACACGCCACAGCCTGGGTGAGATGCAGCCTCGTCGACAGTGGCGAAGCCTGTTTTTGCCGAAAAGAAGGCATCATACCTTACGTCTTGTCTTGTCTTGTCTTTCTCCTCGCTTTTTTTTTTTGGTTGTCAAACATTCTGGTTGGTGGCAGTCTGAAAAAGCCTCGGACAAGTTGGATGAGGTTCCAACAGGCCTTTTGTGCCGCTGGCCTCGTCATCTGTCATCGCATCGCTGGTATTCCTTTCGTCGTCTGCGGAGATATGAGTATACGAGGAAACAGATGCTTCCAGTAGCGCTTGATGCCAGGGCCCAGGCCATTTTTACAGAAACAATCTGTTTTTGTGCAACAGTTGTGATTTGAATAATAATTGACGAAAAGAACATGACTTTTTCCACACACTGCTGCCGCCGCATGCGGCGTGCGGAAAATGTTCAAAATTTTGAACTTCTCGCGCGGAGGCGTTTTTCGTCGCATGCGTTGTTTTCCGCCTCCGCACGCCTGTTCACACGATGCGATTTTCGCGTTGCGGCAAAAAACGCACGCCGCATGCGGCGAAAAACGCATCGTCTGGCGCCACCTTAAAAGGACCAAATGTCCTACTTGGGGGACCGCTTTTTGGAATGCCCAAAAAGTCGTCCCGTGGACGTCTTTCTGTTACGAAATTTGGTTTTAATGGGGACTGTCAAAATGATCCCCTATATAGAGTCGCCTTGGTTCTCCACATAACACATCATGGTATTCTTTGTCCACTATGAATGTCTAGCTTGCCAGGGAAGCCATTTTCACCGGATAGATAAAAAAATCAACTCTTCTCCATGGGGGACCAGTTTTGGTTCCCTGGGGAAGTGCGGGAGTTGTTAAATGCATCGGAAAATATTCTCGGTGGTGCAAATATTTGCTCCTGTACCACTACGGCCGAAAACAGTGGGGCAGGCTGCAAAATTTGCTCCTCTCAGAAATATTTCCCGAACTTAAACTCATGTTTGGGTTGATATATGGATGATGTGACCCCTGGTCAAGGCTTCATTTTTTATTATTTGGCTTATGTGCTCGGTCTTCAACTTTGTTTTAACAACGAATTTGGTTACTATAAGCTCTTCCGAGCCGTCCGAGCCGTGTTCTTTTTGACAAAAGAGTGCTCCGCCCAAAACGCTGCTGGTCGTTCATACCGGAGAGTCGAGTCAAAATAAAAAATGAGTGGCGACTTTGAATTTTAGCACGTGGAGCCATCTATTGGAATAAAAATAAGTGCAGAGGGGGACCGACCGGCGACTGTTTTGGGACGCCCCCAGACACTCAGACAGTCCCCTGATGTGCCGAAAACACAATCAAGGAAAGAGTCGGGGGCCGATTTGGGACGACTTTTTGCAAACAAAAAAAAAACAATATTTTGGGTGTCCATCTGCGGGGACCGCTTCAGGGGGACGACAAAAAGTGCAAAAGGGGACCGAACGGATACTGTTTGGGGATGCCCCCAGGCAGTCCCGGGATGTGCTGAAAACACAATCAAGGACCGAGCCGGGGATCGATTGGGGACGACTTTTTGCAAACCAAAAAACAATATTTTTGGGTCTCCATCTGGCACTCAAAAACACCCAAAAACAGCCAAACATCTCAATGCATGCACCCAAAAACAGCCACGCATTCCCGAGCACACACCCAAAAGCAACCCAGCATCACAGTGGCTGTCACAGTGGCTCAGTTGGTTCGCTGGTCTGACTCAAAATCCGAAGGTTGTGGGTTCGATTCCCGCCACAGTCGGAATTTGTGGGTTGGGTCATGCGCCATTCTGGCTGCAGTGACAGAAAGGGAGACTTAGTGGCAAGTCTTCTAGTCCTTCGGAAGGGACTTTAAGAAGGTGGTCCCGTGTGCAATTCACCATGTGCACGTAAAAGAACACTTAGTTCGTCCAAGAGTGGCGGCAAGTTACAGAAACACAATAAAGCCACAGACACATCAGGGGTACCGAACACCAGTGTGGGTATGGTGAATGAATGGTATGAATGGCGCCAGAGTAAGGCGCAAAGTATGAATGGGTTGATGTGGGCGAAAAGAAGCCCTGGGGAACACCCCGAAAACCTTACACAAGTTTAAAGTTTTTTAAGTTCATCCCGAGCGCCAGTTTTCAAACCCTGCCTCGACTTTTGATGGCCGGGGCCCCCAACGAGCATTGTTTTTTTCCGAAAGGGGACAGGGTTGGATCAGATTCAGATGGCTTTAGGTAAGAAAAAAAAATCATTTTTCTTTCTTGCGAAAACAGGGCCCCAATCGAGCATTCTTGCATCAAATGCTCTCTGCCATCCAAAGTCGCGGCAGGGCCGGGCAGGGTTTGTAAAACCGCATACCGGGCACACCACAAGCACCCAAAAACAGCCAAACCAAACCGAGCAGTTTTTTCAGTTTAAAGTTTAAATTTGCATGCGCTCGAATTCGAAAAATTCAACATGGCCGCCAGCACGGTTTGATTTGAGCCATAATTCAGTTTTTCGATTACTTTTTTGTGCTGTTCCTGACGTTTTTGTGGTGAAGTAGTCGTCTGTTCTGTGGAGCCAGTCGCTTTTTATGATCTGGAACCTTAACCTGCAGGACAGGCGACTGTTTCATTGCGAAGGGGTCGGAAATGGCCGTAGTGGCAAATGTCGTCTTTTCATTTTGGATTCTGTTGTTTTTGTTTTTTGCATTCACCTCCAATCCCGCATCCAGTTATTTTTCGTTGGGGCTTGGCACTAAGCCACCCATGCATCACAAAAAATCCAAGTTCGGAAAATATTCTTTTTTTTTTTTTTTTTTTTCTTTGGTTCCTTCCCATTTTTCAGTCCTCTTAAAAGGGTCCATTTCTCTTGATGAAATTACTAAGTTTTTTGGCCACAACACTTCGTCCCTTGGCTTGAGTTTTTGCATTTCAACACAGTACAGAGATAACACAGTAAGCTCAGTTGCCTCAAAAAGGCGTGCACTGGGCAGAGCTTATTTAGCAGACGATCTTGTGTTCCGCTTCTTGGTTGTGGTGCACCGGAAAGGGGACGTTCTCATCTTGATTTCATTTTATTCATTTTTTGCATCTTATCTTTATTTCTTTCTTTTGTTTTATGTCATCTTTATGTCTTTTCCTTTTTCTTTTTTTTTAAGTTGCTTCTTTTGAAGTTGCTTGGCTTCCTCCCTTTATTCATTTTCCTCTCTCTTATTCAATTTCTTCTCTCTCTTTTTCTCTTCCTTGTTCCTTCTTTAGATTATTTACGAACGTCAAGGTGAACAAAGGGAGGCCTGACAGATAGGTACCGTGAGTTTCCTTTCTGATGATTCCGGACGGGAGGGGCGACGGTTGGACGAGTTGTGGAGGGGGATGTCTGTGTCTGACGAACTCCGGAGATGGCACTGAGTGAGTGACGAAGGATCTGCAATGATGACACCTAGCCCGGGAGATGATTGATCTGACGCTGAGCAAATTTCAAAGCTAAAATTCAAAGCTAAGTTTTTCTGTTTCGCTTTCATTCATTTTTGTCTTTAGGTAGGTAGGTAGGCCTGACTTTTTTTTTTTTTTTTTTTATTTTTTTTTTATTTTTTTTTTATTGGAGGCCATTTTTTTATCATGGTTGTTTTTTTTTAGCAAATTGAGAATTTCAAATTTCAATACAAGGTGATTCGGCATGTGTACAATTGATTCAATGCGACGTGTTTTGCTGTGTGGTTCAAGTTTGAGTTGGGCTAGATACTAGTGGTTAGGTATTTCAAATTTTATCTCGATTAAGCTAAAGGGTGGACTGGGCGTAGGAAAGGACTTGTTTATCGTCGGATCCTACATTAGCCCAGTTGATGACCTCTCTGAAAGACTAGATTATTTTATAAATGAGTGGCTGGGAACAGGTAGTGGGATGGAGAGTGATAATACAATAATTTTGGGAGATCTGAATTGCAGAGTGGGTGGTGAGACAGACGAACAACTTGAGGAATTGCAGTTTCAAAATGCGGATTTCCCTATTTCTCAGGTTTGCTGGAATCTCAGTTCTGAACAAGACTCTTATCTTCCAAAAAGATCTTCAAAGGATCAAACAGTAAATTCCTCGGGAAGAACTTTGATGGGCTTTTACAAATCTTTTGATCTTGTTCTTGTGAACGGGAGGCATCCGGGGGACAAGGAAGGAGCTCTTACTTTTCATGGTCCACTTGGAAGTAGTGTAGGTAGTTGATTATATGATCTGCCATTATAGTTTCTTTAAGAAAGTTCTTTTATTCACTGTGTCTGATGTATTGTCCTTTTCTGACCATTCCTTTATAAGTTTTTCCTTTTATCATCCAAAGGAGATTGAGTCTAAATTTAAATTAGCTCCTGCTGCTCCGTCAGAAACACTTAGTGTTTGCAGATATAGGTGGAAAGATTCCTTCATACAAAACTTCTTGAGCAAAATGAGTAGCAGCATTTCCAAACAAAATTTGGAGCGTGCTCGAGATATCCTTAACACATGCACAGGGCCCACTATGGCTCGCGATATAGATGCTTCTGTTGACATGATCAGTTCCACCATTCTCTGTTCAGCTATTAAGCACAGGACTCGGGGTCGAAACATTGAAATAAAATACTCTTTTGTGGCTGTTCCTCCGGCAAAGCCTGCCATTGTGAATGATTCCCCCCCTGTGGGTGATCCTGCTTCACCTACTGCCGATAGGGTAACTTCTGCTGTTCCTTCAGCTGCAGTGGTGGCCAGGCCTCCTGCTGTTGCTGTTCCTCCTGTTGTGGTTGTTGGCCATCCGGATCCGGAACCTTCTGTTGCTCCATCTCCTCTGGCACTTTCTCGTGCTCTCATGAGTCACTCCGATAAGCCTCTCATCCTCTCAGCTGTACCTTCGGTTTCCTCTCCCATTGGCCCGCTTTCTTCTGCATTTCCACTTCTTGGGTGTGTGCCCAAAGTTGTCCCGGGAACTCTTTCCTACGCGAACATTGTCTCAGCTCCTCGCTGCAGCCCTTTGTTAAGCCCTCTCTGCAATTCCGGGTCTTCTGCTGCAGCCGGGGTCATTCCGACCAAGAAACGGCCTGTCTTCAGTTGTCCTGTCTTCGGAAACGGCCTGTCTTCCGGAAGTCTTCAGTTGCTGCAGTTGATTTGACCGCTGTGCAATCACCACCACTTTCCTCGCCTGAAGTCAGTAAAGTCCTTGCCTGTTCCCTGCCGATCAATGATCCATGTACAAGCTCTTCCTCAGCTCAATCTATTTCTGGCCAGTCTCACACTACAAAGAAAAGTTCCAGGACACTGATCATTGGGGATTCCATGATCAAGCATTCAAACTGCCGTCCAGCCGCTGGTACAGAGTTCCGATGTCTTCCTGGTGCCACCATTTCCACAATTTCCTCCTCATTGAAAGCCATTCCAAAATCCCAGGCCCAAGGTTACTCAACCATTCTTGTGCACGCTGGTGTTAACGATATCCTAGGCGGTGCATCACCAGAAATTGTTCTTCGCAGTCTCTCAGATTTCTTTCTGTGCTGCAGGAACCAGTTTCCTGGTGCCCGCTTGATCTTTTCTGCCATCATTGCTAATGATCGCGTTCCACTAAAGTCTCTCTATCTCTTGAACTCCAGGGTTGCTGCACTTTGCCAGCAGTTGGGTGTCTCTTTTTTGGATGCTAATTGTTGGTTCCCTTCTAATTTCCTTGCTAGAGATCGTCTACATCTCAATGATCACGGAAGCAGGATTCTTGGGAATCTGTTTCGCAGCATTTGCCTGCCTTTCTCAAGCTCGCTGTTGGGAAACTGTCCGCTCTCCTTCCAAAAATCTCATACTTAGCTCTACAGAAGCCTAAATCTCGTCCCACTCTAACATCTCTCGCTATCTTGTGTGCTCCATTCACCTTAGATTCTCTGGTTGAATTTTCTGTGTTGCAGAAGAGTTGCTATTTGCGCTCAGGCAGACCACAGACAAACTCTCTTGATTCGCACCTCTCTGTCCTTCAGTTGAACTGCCGCAGTATTCGCAACAAATCCAACGAGCTCGCGACTCTGCTCGAAATGCATGATCCCAACGTTTTAGTTCTTACTGAAACTTGGCTTGATGACAGCATTGGCACTCATGAATTCCTTCCATCTTACTTCACTGTGTACCGTAGGGACCGCTGCAAATTTGGCGGTGGTGTCTTGGTAGGCATTCGGTGTTCACTAAATTCCTCTCTTGTCTTTCTCAGCTCTTCACAAGAATTTCTCATATGCTCCGTTATTCTGAAGTCGTTAGGTAACAAACCCTTCCACATTGTCGGTGGTTACCATCCTCCTGATTCTTCTTCGGACTTTTTCCGAGAAATTTCTTCGGAACTTGTCAGTCTTGGTCTTTCTGCAGATTTGGAAGATCCTCTGCTGATAGCTGGTGACTTCAATCTTCCTGGTGTGAACTGGGACACTCTCTCCCCAACTCCAAATTGCTATTATGGCCTCTCTGTCAACCGAGCTGCTATTGAACTCTGCCTTGATTTCGGCCTTGATCAAACGGTTAAGGTTCCTACTAGGCCAGCTTCAAACTCCATTTTGGATATTTTTCTGTTGCGTCCAATCCATATTCTAAATGCAATCCATGTTACATATCTGCTTTAAGAGCCTACCAAAGGGAACTACGGGCAACAGAAACAAAGTTTTTGAGGCACCTTGCAATAAATGATGTTATCAGCACCAAAACCTTCTGGACATTTCATCACTCCAAAACTAAAACTAGAAAATTGGTTTGGCAAACGACATGGACCTACGACCTGTGAATGCAAAACACAATTCCTCTTCCAAAATTAGTGACTCTTTTGCTAAGGCTGTAGTGGCTTTTCTTAATCCTGTTCAGTCAAATCATGGCACGCCTACCAAACTGAACACCAACAGTTCATAAGAGATGCTGATATCTTTACCCCTGAGGCAATTGCAGCAACCATCCGCTCATGCAAAAACTCCACCTTTGACTTGGTTGATGGGATACCGATGATCTTCTTTAAAAACCATGCTGGTGTATTATCCAAGTTTCTTTTGGTCATTTTCTACAACTCCTTGTCAAGTAATATCATTCCAAATGATTGGATGTTGAATATTGTCAAACCCCTTCCTAAGGGTGGATTGCCAGTGTCCCTGACCTCCTTCAGACCAATAAGCCTGATTTGCTCTTCAGCTAAGTTAATGGAGAAAATTGTGGCAGGATACTTACGTAACCTCCTTGAATGTGGGGACTTCTTTAGCAAATTCCAGCATGGTTTTAGATCACGATTCTCGTGTGAAACACAACTGACTTCTTTCTCACATGATATCATCCAGCACCTTAAAGTAGGCACTCAGGTTGATGCTATCTTCATTGACTTGGTGAAAGCATTTGACAGAGTTTCCATTCCTGTACTTTGTGCAAAATTGGCACAATTGGCCATTCCCGAAAATATTTTCAATTGGATCATAACATTTGTCTCCAACCGAAATTTCCAGGTTCTTCTGAACGGGGAAAAATCAGACTGTCAGGCACTCACTAGCGGTATCCCACAGGGTTCGGTGTGTGGCCCCCTTCTCTTCCTCATCTATATCAATGACATTACCGAAGGTATCGGTTCATGTGTACGATTGTTTGCTGATGACATTGTCTTGTATAGACCTCTTTTGACACAGGATGACTCGCAACTGCTTCAGCTTGACCTTGATACTGTGACTGATTGGTGCAAATCAAACCTCATGGAAATAAACACATCAAAATCAAATGTAATTTCTTTCCACCGCTCTAATAGGGTCACCCTTTGTGATTATACTTCTGGTGGCACTGTTCTCCCCCCAAGACCAGATTCAGTGAAATATTTGGGATTGACCTTCAACAGGAAACTGGATTGGGGCCTATATCTGCAGCATTGTCAAACGGGCTTCAGTGCAATTAAAATTTCTCATCAGAAATTACTCTTCAGCATCCAGACGTGTAAAGACTATTCTGTACTTTTCCACTGTTAGGTCCTTGCTTGAGTATTCAACTACCACATGGAATCCTCATCTTTCATGTCAAATCGATAAAGTAGAGGCTGTGCAGAGAAGAGCGGCGAGGTTTGTGTGCGGAATCATTGGCCATTACCCAGTTGTAAGTGTGAGTGGACTTCTTCGGGAATTGGGTTGGGAATCCCTTGAGCTCAGGAGGAAGTTGCATGCTCTTGAGATTCTCAGAAATTGCATCCTTGACAGAGGTGGGTGGGCAGAAACGTGTTTGCATCCAAGTCTAAACACCGGCTCCACAAGAAAATGTAAAAATCTTTCATTGAAAATCCCTTGCACATTCGGTAACCTGGACAGACACGGTTTCTTTGTTGGCTCTATTTTCCTATGGAATAGTCTAAATCTTACTCCAGACTGCCTTGCAATGAAGGGTCCCGCTTTTCGTGATCATGTCAGGCAGCTACTTGTAAGGTCTTCACCATGCTCATGATCGATCTTCGAACAGATGGGGATGTGGTACTTTTCTGCTATGATTGTTTCCCTGGACTTACTTTGATGTATTTATTTATTTATTTATTTTTTTTTTGAGCCCCTAGGTTTTTCATGTCTACTTGTTTATTTTGTTTTTCTTGAAAATTTGTTTTTATAAGGTATTCATGTAGGAAGGTATTTATTTATTTTTGTTGGTGTATTTGCAATTTTTTTTTTTTTTTTTTTTTTTTTTATTAAATTTATCTTCTCGAACCGACTTTTTGCGTTTGTATTTTGATAACAGAGGTCCTGCCTTCCTTGTTACTCATGGTAGGTACCTACGAAAATAAATGAAGGCAATGGCCTATTTTTGCATTGTGGTGCATACTAGATCCATATATTCGATTCAGGCTGCCTATCTGAGTTTTGTATTACCTACCAGAAATCCCCTCCTCACCCATAAAAAGGTGCTCGTTTGTTTCTTGGGCTGCAGTGAACATCTCAACTGTGATTAACTTCAGATCGCAAGTAGGTAGCTCTGTTGATTATGCTGACGAGTTGGACTGGGAGGGTCTACTTACCGCTGCGGCGCGAGAACTCCCAGGTTCGCTCTGACGCATCATCGGTGGAGTTGCTTGCAGGTAAACTTTGTTTGACTGGAAGAAAGCCCATTCATTTTTCAATGCAGTCAACATCTCGAAGCTTTTTTGTGAGTAGGATCGGGGTAGGCGAAAAAAGAGAAAAATAGTAGATACCTAGGTAGCTTGCAATCATGTTTAAATTTGGCACATAGGTAGAATACAGACCCATAGGTAGTTAACGCAAAAATTCAGTTTGCCTAATTGGTAATTTTTTTCCCCATTCTTGCACGAATCGAATCAATTGAATTTTTTGGCTGAATTTGTGACTTGTCATGTTTGGACATGGACATGTGTTTTTGTTTTGGTGACCATGATGTCACTTTTTGTGCAATTTGACAACTGTGACGAACCACTGGATGGAGATTCTTCATGAAAACGGCCACGTGCTGAGATGGTATGTTTTTGTTACGGTTTATTTTTTTATTTTTTTTTATTTTTATTTTTTTATTTTTTTTTTTTCTCGCCTTGTTGCCGTACCATTTTTGCACCTCCTTCAATCATTCTCCCCATTGCACCCACACCCAAAAATCAACTCGGTTTTTCAAATCTGGGATGCAATGTGGAATATCGGCCCGACTTCTCCCACTTGGGGGACTGTTCTTTTTATTTTCACGGCGCGGTTACTCCGATTCATCGGATTTGCGGTTGCGCCGGCAGTTTTTTTTTTTTTAATCTCTGTCGAAACGGGGATAAGTGATCACATGGCAGTTCTGCTTACTTTATCCTTGTCAATTTCAACTCCGGAATCAGAGCCTCCTGTCTTGATCAGTGACTTCTCACAAATTAACAGTGTTGGTTTTTCTGACTTCTTGCTGGGATCATTTCTTTCATTTCGGGAAAAATATCTGTGCTCATCTATTGACAGGCTTTGGTGTGATTTCGAGTCGATTATTCAACACGGCATCAGTCAGTTTGTTCCTACTCGCATCAAAAGGCCCCAATCCAGATCGATTTTTTATAACAACCCCCCGCATATTCGCTACCTATCTCGCCAATGTAAAAAATACTACAAATTTCGTCATTATTCTGAAGTTCATGCCAGAACCTATGATCTTCTCTGCTCTGAACTCATGGCTGCGAAATTGGATCATGAAAATCATCTCCTTTCCAGTCTATCTCTCAGGCCAGGTACATGCAACTCAAATTCCCGCAGTTCTTTACAAAACGCTTGGAAGCAGGTAAATAATAGGTACCGTGGGTCAGTCACTATCCCATCCCTAAAATTCCGTGATGGTTTGGCCGTTTCACCATCTGAAAAGGCTGAAGCGCTTGCTCTACAATTTTCTTCTTCATATTCTGCTGACAATTTTCCAGCTTTAGCTCTGCCAGCTCCATCCAATGCTCCTGGGCAGGATCCTACCTTCTCGATTACCTTTTCTTCAATAGTGTCTGCAATCAGGAAATCCAAATCATCCTCTTCTGGCCCTGATGGAATTCCTGGATCTCTTCTGAAATCCTTCCCACACGAATTTTCTGCCTATCTGTACCTTCTCTTCAACAAGTCCTTTTCTTGTGGCACACTTCCCGATGCATGGAAGGCAGGGAGTATTACGCCTATATTCAAGAAGGGTGATCCTTCACTGCCAGCTAATTACCGGCCCATCAGTCTGACATCTTGTGTGTGCAAGCTGATGGAAAGGCTGATCTCGGACTACATTAGGCAGTTTCTTAATGCCACCGATTCCATCTCCCCTTTTCAGTTTGGTTTTCGTCCTGGCTGGTCTTGTGAACTGGCCCTTGCAAAGTTCACACACGAGGTTGCATCCTCTTTTGACAAGGGTGCAGATGTAGATGCACTGTTTCTGGACTTTAAAACTGCCTTCGACGTTGTTCCACACAATGCTCTGATGTTTAAATTGCAGCGTTTAGGCTTACCTATCCCTATTATCTCTTGGATTGGCAGCTTCCTCAGCAACCGGACACAGTCTGTTTCTGTTTCTGGAACTAAATCTCCATCTTTTCCTGTAACGTCAGGTGTTCCTCAAGGTAGTGTGTTGGGCCCTCTTCTATTCCTCATCTTCATCAATGATCTTCCTGACGTCATAACTTCTTCAAGAATAATGCTATTTGCTGATGACTGCGTCCTCTACAAGATTATTCACTCTGTTTCTGATGTCGACTTGTTGCAAGATGATCTTGCTTCCCTTGACTCGTGGAGCCTTCATTGGGGCCTTGGCCTGAACGGATCAAAATGTGCCCATGTCAGGTTCTCAACTAAATTGCATCCTCTTCAGTCTTCTTATGCTCTTCCTTCGTCAGGTACAACCTTATCAACCTCATTGTCCTGCAAATACCTTGGTGTGACACTTTCATCTGATCTGTCCTGGAAACTACACATTAACAACATTGTTCGCAATGCCAATTTTGCTCTTCTCAAAATTCGGCGTCTTTTCAAATCCTGCTCACCTTCAACAAAGGAAACACTTTATATTTCACTTGTCCGTCCACTTCTCGAATATGCCTGCATAATCTGGGATCCGTACCAAATCTCCCTCGTTGATGAGCTTGAAAAAATTCAGCGTAGGGCTGCTCGTTTCGTCAAGAATGATTTTTCTCGCCATTAAAGCGTGACTTCGATGCTTTCCTCTCTGAACTGGCCTTCACTCTGCGATAGGCGTTCTCAGTTTAGGTTGTCAGCTCTAAGTAAGATTTTTACTCATAATGGTGGCTGGTCATGTCTATCTGAAACCCTTGCTCTTCCCGATTACTTTGGTCGCCATGACCATACTTCCAAGATACGCGTTTATCAACCTTCTAAGAACATTTTTAAGTATTCTTTCATTCCCAGAACCATTGTAGACTGGAATCGTCTATCCCAGAATTCGGTGGATTCCTTTCTGACTCAACCCTTTTCCTGAAGTTCCTCATCTGTTATTTTCTCTGGCATTCGTAGTGAAAACTACTCTTATCTCCCAGGGGCCCAAATTAGACCTGGGATTAGATTCGATCCGGTGCATTACGAGGGGTTGATAAAGATGAGGTCAGGGAACGGGTCAGTGACTCATGCCCAGACCTAAGCCGGGAACCTGCCCATGTTGGTGGCCCCCCTCTGCGTGGTCAGTGCAAACCTTTTTCACGCAGCTGGGAAGAGGGAGTGTGCGTACTGCTGGCGAACGCCGCTGGTGCTTCCGTGACTCCCTGCGCTAGTTAACCGGCAGTTGTCGGACAGCGCTATCGCCGCGCGACTGACGCAAGGCAAACCCATTCCCCCGATGTAGTGCTCCGGTAAGACTACCTAGGAACCTATGTGGGTCAAACTGTGTTATCTTCTACTTCTTTTTCTTCTATCTAATCTCATGTTGTTGGCTTTGTTTCTTCATTTCGTCATTTCCCTACCTTCTTCATTTTCTCTCACCTACCTATGTCTAACTTTTATTCGCTTTTTTGCATATTTTCATTTGAGATTGCGAATGGGTATGTTGTGGTGTGCGTGTGTGCTGGTTAATGCTGCAGGCTTGATGCTGATGGTAGGGGAGGTCTTGTTTGGGTCGCGTGTGTATGACTGTTGTGTGCCTGTATTGAATGCTACCTATATGACTAGGCCCCGTCCACATTCCGATGATATGTCCTATATCTATACCCTCCTCACCCCTCCTTCCTTTACCTACCCTTTCCTATCCTTACGAATATTGCAGCCGACGGTCGCGTGTCCTTCCCTTCCGTCCCTTCCCCTTCCCAGGTATATGATGACATTTGCTGTCATATGTGAGAACTTGCTGTTCTCCATTGACGATTGCCTCGTGGCATAATAACCTGCTGAAAGCAGCGTCTGATACCTATACCTATACTCTGTGAATCGAACTGAGCCATCATGGTATAAGGCTTGCTGTCGAAGTTTGAAAATTGAGTTTGACAGAGCAAGGCGCACAGGTGAGAGAACTTTGACAAACAAATCAAGAAATAAATATCGAAAACACACACGGTGGGAGAAATTCCGTCATGAGAAAGCTATCGGGATGACCCTGTACCATGGTATGTTTTCTTCTCCAAGACTTTTCTGGAAACATTTCAATAGGAAGAAACCAGTTGACGAAACAGCATTATCTCTTTCATTGGAAGATTTTATAAACATTTCAGGAAGATGTTGGAAAAGGATGAAGTGGAAGCAGACTATCATCAAAGTGGTGTTGGCATTGTTGATGATTGTGTAGCATATCAGGGGGTTGTTGGAGGGCGGGTAGGAGATACCTTAAATTGCAAGATTACCAGATCCGAGGTCTCTGGGGCAATTGATAAGCAAGCAAATAACAAGAGCCCCGCCCCCCAGACAAGATCTTGCAATTCTTACCTCTCTGTCCTCCAATTGAACTGCCGCAGCATTCGTAATAAATCCATTGAGCTCGCAACACTTCTCGAAATGCATGATCCTGATATCATTGTCCTCACAGAGACTTGGCTTGATGACAGCATTGGCACCCATGAATTCCTTCCAGCATCTTTCACTGTGTACCGCAGGGATCGCTGCAGATTTGGCGGTGGTGTCTTAGTTGCGATACGGTGCTCACTCATTTCTTCCCTTATACAGGGTGAGTCACCTCGAATGTTGGTTTTTTTTCGATCGCATTTTCCGCGAAAACGGCTGCTCCTGCAACTGCGGAGCCCTGGAGTTTTTTGAACCTGGTTCTTTTGCGCTTTATTTGGTTCCATTGGGTTCTTCCAAATTTCCACCCCTATGCCCTTTTTGGGGGAGGGTAGTTAGGGGTGTTTTCTATGCTGCGCATTATCTCCGGAACTGTGCTTCGGAGGTCTATGGTTTAAATTATAAAGTTGTCCATTTCCTTGTTCTGAAGGCACCAGAAGTGGTCCGAATCAAATCCACCACTTGGCTACTGTTTTAGGGGTGTTTTTCTGCGGGGAGGGGTAGAGTGGTTGGAGGGGCGTTTTTTCAGCAGGCATGCATTCTTCGTGTCTCGGATGATGAGGCCAGAGACCTCAGTCCCCTGTTGTTCGATGAAGCCACATTTGGGGATGCCTGAAGGGGATAAAGGGGTGGTTATGGATATATTTCCGTTTTCGCGGAAATTTCGATCGAAAAAAGCCTACATTCGTGGTGACTCACCCTGTATATACTAGTTCTTCACAGGAATTTCTAATATGTTCCCTCACCCTGAAATCATTAGGTAAACCGTTCTATGTTGTTGGTGGCTACCGTCCTCCAGATTCCTCTCCTGAGATATTCCATGAAATAACCACTCAGTTAGTTAACCTTAATTTGTTTGCCGATTTGATGACTCCCTTGCTTATTGCTGGCGATTTCAATCTTCCAGATTTGAATTGGGATACTCTTTCCCCCAAGCCTAATTGCTGTTATGGTCTCTCTGTCAATCGAGCTGCATCCGATTTCTGTTTTGACTTCGGCATTGATCAATTGGTCAAGGTTCCCACTCGTCCTGTTTCTAACTCTATCTTGGACATTTTTCTCATGCGGCCTGTCCACATTCTAAATTCCGTCTCTGTGGAAACAGGCATAAGTGATCACTTGGCTGTTCTACTCAATTTGAACCTGTCGGTCCCACCTCATGATTTGGAGCCGCCTGTCCTGATTAGAGACTTCAAGCGAATGGACAGTGTTGGTTTTTCTGAATTCCTGCTCAGATCATTTCCCTCTTTTCGTGACAGGTATTTGGACTCATCCATCAACCCCCTCTGGTGCGATTTTGAATCCATAATTCACCACGGCATCAGTCAGTTTGTGCCTACTCGCCTCATTAGGCCCAGAACCAATTCCTTCTCCTTCAACTACCCCCCGCATATTCGCCATCTTTCTCGTCAGTGCAGAAAATACTACAAATTTCGCCACTACTCTGAGCTTTACTCAAGAATCTATGATTCTCTCTGTTCTGACCTCGCTGCTGCAAAACTTCACCATGAAAATAACCTCCTTTCTAGTCTTTCTCTCAGGTCCGGCTCATGCAACTCCAACTCCCGTGGAACTTTGCAAAATGCCTGGAAGCAGGTGAATAATAGGTTCCGTGGTTCAGTTTGTATCCCGTCTTTAAACCTTCAAGATGGCCTAGCAAGTTCACCATCCGAAAAGGTTGAGGCATTTGCCCATCAGTTTTCTTCCACATACTCTGCTGCCACTTTTGATACTTCTGCCTTTCCAGCTACTTCCATTCCTCCGAAAACGTATCCAACTTTCTCGATAACCATTTCTTCTATATCATCTGCTATACGGAAATCTAAATCGTCATCTTCTGGTCCTGATGGAATTCCGGGATCTCTTTTGAAATCTTTCCCTCTTGAATTTTCTGCCTATCTCTATCTTATATTCAACAAGTCCCTCTCTTGTGTTGAGCTGCCTCAGGCATGGAAATCTGGCAGAATTACGCCTCTGTTCAAAAAAGGCGATCCTTCACTTCCAGCTAACTACCGTCCTATCAGTCTCACTTCTTGTGCATGCAAGCTTATGGAAAAGCTAGTCTCGGACTACATCAGAGAGTTTCTTCATGCCACTAATTCCATCTCTCCTTGTCAGTTTGGCTTTCGTCCTGGCTGGTCTTGTGAACTTGCTCTTGCCAAGTTTACTCACATCGTCGCATCATCCATTGACAAAGGAACTGATACTGATGCACTTTTCCTGGACTTCAAAACTGCCTTCGATGTTGTTCCACACAGGGCTCTAATGTTCAAATTGCAGTCTTTGGGGCTCTCTGCTTCTATCATCTCTTGGATTGATTCTTTTCTGAGCAACCGAACACAGTCTGTTTCTCTTGGTGGTGCAAATTCATCACCTTTTCCAGTAACATCAGGTGTACCTCAAGGTAGTGTGTTAGGCCCTCTTCTCTTTCTTATTTTCATCAACGACCTTCCTGATGTAATCTCTTCTTCGAATATCATGCTATTTGCTGATGACTGTGTTCTCTACAAGACCATTCAATCTCAATCTGATGTAAACTTACTGCAGGATGATCTTGCTTCCCTTGACTCTTGGAGCCTGCAGTGGGGCCTTGCGCTAAATGCATTAAAGTGTGTCCACATCCGGTTCTCGACTAAGCTTCATCCCCTTCAATCCTCTTATATCCTTCCTTCTTCGGCCGCTGTCTTGACCACCTCAACATCCTGCAAATATCTTGGTGTAACACTGACATCCGACCTGTCCTGGAAATTGCATATAAACACTATTGCACGTAATGCCAATTTTGCTCTTCTCAAAATCAGACGCATATTCAAATCTTGTTCTCCTGCAACCAAGGAAATTCTCTACATTTCACTTATCCGTCCCCTCCTGGAATATGCCTGCATAATCTGGGATCCTTTCCACATCTCTCTCATTCACGAACTTGAAAGAGTCCAACGCAGAGCAGCTCGCTTTGTAAAGAATGATTTCTCTCCCTACTCGAGCGTCTCTTCAATGCTTTCCTCTCTGAATTGGCCACCACTCTCTGACAGGCGTTCTCAGTTCAGGCTTTCAGCTCTCAGTAAAATTTTCACACATCACGGTGGTTGGTCATGTCTTTCTGATACTCTTGCTGCTCCTGCTTACATTGGTCGACATGACCATGCTTTCAAGATTAACCTTTATCAACCTTCCAAGAACATACTCAAGTATTCATTCATTCCAAGAACTATTGTAGACTGGAATTGTTTATCCCACAACTCTGTTGAATCACTTATTCTGTCTCAACATATGCCTGATTGTTCTTAATTTAGCCTGATCTTGTGGGCCCTATTCGGATCTGGTGCAATGCATGGGGTTGATAAAGTTGTGGTCTGGGAACGGGTCAGGGACCCATGCCCAGACCTAAGCCGGGAACCTGCCCGGAGACGGCGGCCCATGTTGGCGGCCCCCCACTGCGTGGTCAGTGCAAAACCTTTTTCACGCAGCTGGGAAGAGGGAGTGTGCGTACTGCTGGCGAACGCCGCTGGTGCTTCCGTGACTCCCTGCGCTTGTTAACCGGCAGTTGCCGGACGGCGCTCTCGCCGCGCGACTGACGCAAGGCGAACCTTTCCCTCATTGTAGTGCACTGGATAGGGTAGGTACTCACGTATTGCTCTAAAATGCTCTCATTCCTTATCGTGTTTCAAACTTTGCCTTTATTTGCCAATTGCCATCCAAGATCATCTTGAAGTAGGTACCTATCAGGGATGGGCAAGGTAGGGTACCTTAGAGGGGGGGTAAAGAGGTCTACGACGGGGGGGGGGTAGGGCACCGAAATTGCAGGGGGTCTGGGGGGCAGCCCCCCAGCGGGGGTCCAGGGGGCAGCGCCCCCGGCAGGGGGTTTGGGGGACGTCCCCCAAAGCTGAAGCTTTTTTGAAAAATTAGGGGTCCTCAGATGCCATTTTACGATACTTCAGGTCCTTTTTTCCTTATCCTGGAGGGTTTGCAGTCGCAATAGATGGAGCAAGGAAATAACTGTCAGACACGACTTTCTGGATGAGTTTTTTTTCATTTTACCATTTTCTGTAAATCAAAACAGAAAGTACAAAAGAAACAGAATGTAGCTATTGAAGTCCTGGGGTGTGCAGGGCACACACCAGGACTTCGGCCAAGGGTCCCCTCGGAAAAAGGCTAGGGGGTAACATCGGCCGAAGGTCGAGGTTACCCCCCCCTAGCCTTTTTCCAGCAGGGGAATCAAAACAGGAATTACAAAAGAAACAGAATGTTGCTATTGAAGTCCTTCCTGGTGTGTGCAGGACACACGAGGACTTTGGCCAAAGGTACCCTTGGAAAAAGGATAGGGGGTAACCTGAGCCAAAGGCTGAGGTTACCCCCTAGCCTTTTTCCGGCAGGGGAATCTAAACGGAAGTAGGTACAAAAGAAACAGAATGTTGCTATTGAACTCTTTCCTGGTGTGTTCAGGGCACACACCAGGAAGGACTTTGACAGCAACATTCTAGGGTGGGGGGTAGGGGGGGTAACCTCGGCCAAAGGCAGAGGTTACCCCCCCTAGCCTTTTTCCGGCAGGGGAATCAAAACAGAAAGTACAAAGAAACAATGTTGCTCCTATTGAAGTCCTGGTGTGTGCCCTGCACACACACCAGGACTCCTTTCCCACCTTTTTTCCGACGGTACCGTCGGAAAAAGGCTGGTGGGGTAACCCCCCCTACCCCCCTATACCCTGGTACCTACCTACCTATTCTTTCATTCCGTGTACCTGCCAGTCTTCTCTCGAATCAGTTGTTCAAATCTAAATTGTGACTTTCTTTCAAATTTCAGATCCCCCTTTTTTGCTTCTTTTTTCTCTTTGTTTTTTTTTCACTCTTTTTTCTCGATTTTTTTTTCTCATTCTTTTTTCCCTCTTTTTTCCTTTTGTTTTTGTTTTTTTTCCTTTTTCTTTCTTTTTTTTTTGCTTTTCTGTTTTTTACATACCACCTGCATCCCTATCTTCTTGGGAAGTTCTATTTTTACTACCTTGTTTTTTCCACTTTTGTGTTTTTTTTTTTGAGATTGTGATTGGGTATGCATGAGGAAATGAGTGTTAGAGTTTGCTCAAGGTTGGATCTTGGTTGTGCATGTGTGTGTGTCTGCTTGGGTGTCTGAAGTGATTGCTATATGACTAGGCCCCGTCCACATTCCGATGATCTCTTCGCGGTCCTTTCCCCTCCTTTTCCCTTTAACCCTCCTTTCGATAATGCAGCCGATGGTCGCGTTCCCTTCCCATCCCTTCCCCTCCCTTCCCTGGTAAATGATGAACCTCTGCTGTTCACAATTGATGATTGCCTTTATGGCATGAAAACCTGTAGAACAGAGTAAATCTGATACCGATACTGATACCGAAGTCGTCACAACCCTTATCAATTTCGAACCGCTGGTGGGCTCATTATCAAAGGTCACAGGCAAAAACGAAGTGGAACACGGAGCACGTGCTCAAAGAATCGGGACTGCCTCAACATGGATAAATCAACAGTTAGTGTACTTTCTCAAAATTTCATCCTTTGGGAAAACATCTCCGTCTGGGAAAATTTCATCCTTGGGGAAAAAATCACCGCCGGGATAATTTCATCTTTGGGGAGAAATTTCATCCTCGGGAAAAAATTCACACACGAGGAAAATTTCTCCCTCAGTGACCTCCTGGGTTTTTTGCATTTCATTCAGAATGACATCGCGGACAACCGTTTCCTGCCAAATCACACAGAGCCCCAATTTCAATCACAAGCAGGGAACGCTCCTGAATGAATGCCGACTCCGGGCAGGTTCCCGGCTTTGGTCTGGGCATGGGTCCCCATTCCCCAACCCGTTCCCAGACCACATCTTTTATCAACCCCATGCATTGCACCAGATCCGAATAGGGCCCACAAATTAGGCCCTTGCATGCAATTGGAGAGTGAAAGTTTGGAATTGTCATTTCTGCGGCATTTTCAAAAACTGAAAAATGCAAATTTTTTCACAAACTGAATTTTTCAAAAATTGAAAAATGCCAGTTTTTCACCTCCACGAGTAGGTAGGTATGTCACGTCAGTGGCGGATCTCCAGCTTTTTGCCAGGGGGGGTGCCCGAGCGGCGAGCATGGCGCCGCAGGTGCCCAGAACCGGGCGGTCCGGGGGGAAGCCAAAGACATCTTATAAAAATTGCTTCCTGAAAACCACGCTAAGAACACTTCAGAACTAGTTTTCTCCTGGAAAGCCACCTGTTTCACGCAGCTCAGATTCTGGTTACTAATAGTTCCTGTTTGTGTTGGCATTGTTGATATGGAACACTCATGGATGTGCGAGTCTCATCTGTCTCTGCAGCAGCATTCCAAAGCTTCAATTTGAAAACACATCGCAGTTCACAACACGAATAATCCATTTGGTACTGTCAGATCGGAATATCTGGTCATACATGCAACAGACCTGAGCTGCGAGAAATGGCGCCCTTACTTGGGTAGCCATTTCAGTTTTGGAGGTTCGGAACGTTAGGTAGGTACCTAACTGCGTATAAAGAGGTCACGTTTGGGGCTCATTTGCAGGCAGTCTCGAGGGCAGCCATCCCAACATTGCAGTCGTCTGACTCATCTTTCCTGGATTTGGTCGTACAGCATTGTTCTACCAATAGCAACATTCCAACATCACACATACACACACACACACAATTAAATATGTAATGGCAACGTCACACAATCAAATTAGGTACCACGTGATAGGTTTTATTTTAGTCAAGCGTAGGTACCCGTGGCCACTGGCTTGGCAATCATTGCAACCCTGCACATGTTAAAGAGATTTTCTTTGCAGCGATACAAATGGTAATAAAACTTGAGTTGGTCGGGAGCATCCACAGTCAGGGTTGTTTGTTTTTAAAGAAATTGTTTTAAAACAAAAACAGGTGTTTCTTTATCAAATTGTTTTGGAACAAATTTTTCCTTTGGAAATGGGCTAATTTTGACACCAGAAATATTTTCAAAAATATTTTTTATTTTGTTAAAAAAACTTCTTTCTTGCATGTTTTTTTTGGAAGCATATACGTGTCAAATATGTCACATCCTAGGTGCCTAGGTACTCAGAAATGAATCAGAAGATGAAGAATATGATGAAAAAAAAAACAATTTTACTGAACAAATTTCACTGAACAAATCGTTTAGGTCCTCTGGTCTAAAGCACAATAGGTGCAGGGGTTGACTGATGCCCCAGTGAGGCGAGGTTAGTTCAACATCTTTTTTGACAACTTACAAGACAAGACGTAAGGTATGATGCCTTCTTTTCGGCAAAAACCCACTACCTAAAATTTACTCTCGGCTAAAAAGACAAAACAATTGAGAAAAAAAACATCTTTCACTCACTCACAAAATCCCAGCGCAACACAAAATTACATACCTACATTATAGAAATACCAAATACCTAACCACTATCTAGCCCAACTCAAACTTGAACCACACAGCAAAACATCAAAAAATGCAAACGAGACTGCTCCTTCACAAACATGTTGAAAGCTCCTCTTGCCCTGGAATCTAAGATAAGTTTAAGTTAGGCCTACCTACCCACCTAAAGACAAAAAATGAATGAAAGCGAAACAGAAAAACTTAGCTTTGAATTTTGGCTAAATCCTTCATCATTTGCTCAGCATCAGATCAATCATCTCCCGGGCTAGGCATAGTCATCACACCCCCCCGTCATCCATTCAGTGTCATCTCCCGAGCTCGTCAGACATCCCACACCACAGTTGTTCGTCCAAATGTTCACCTTCACATTCGTCAATAATCAAATCAGTCCATTCCAAGGGAACGATCCAGCCTCCCCCACCCCACCTGGTCAGTCCACACACACCGCAGCGACGTCTCAAATCCCTCATAACAGGCTCAGCGTCAGATCAATCACCCTTCGGGCTAGGCCATCGTCGCCACCCACACCCCCTCGTCCCCCACTCCATGCCATCTCCAGAGCTCATCAGACATCCCTTGCCACAGTTCATCCAACTGCTCACCTTGACATTCGCCCATCATCTAAAACAGGAGAAAAAAAAGAAAGAGAAAAAAGGGATGAAGGAAGGAAGCAAAGCAACTTCAAAAGAGGCAGCTTTTAAAAAGAATGAAAAGAAAAGAAATAAAGATGACATAAAGAAATACAAGAAAGAAATAAGAGATGCAAGAAAGTGAATTAGGCCTAAATGAAATAAAGATGAGAACTTCCCCTTTCCAGTGCACAACAACGGGGGAATGGTTCGCCTTGTGTCAGTCACGCGGCGATAGCGCTGTCCGGCATAAGCTCGGTTAACTAGCGCAGGGAGTCACGGAAGCACCAGCGGCGTTCGCCAGCAGTACTCACACCACCTCTTCCCAGCTGCGTGAAAAAGGTTTTGCACTGACCACGCAGTGGGGGGCCGCCAGGGAAATAGTTCGCTGTTGAAAACGAAATTGATGTCAAAAATGCGCGATGGAATTCCCACTGAAGAAACCCTTCCGTGCCCTCTGTCACTGTTCATGTTCTGTGAAAATAATGAAATAAAAAACCTGCAATTTCAGGGGAATCGGGAAGGAAAGGCTAAAAAAAAGAAACCCTTGGGCAATACCAAACAAATTTGGCAAAAATGAATACCTAGGTAGGCTTACCTACCTGTCGGTAGAAACAAGTTTTGTTGGTTTTATTTCAGTGTGGGCACTGACTCTCCACTGCTACTTCTGGACTGGTATAATTTTGACTGGACTGATATAATTCTGGATTGGTATAATTTATATAATAGATTCCAGACCCTCCTTGCAGTATATGTTAAGGCCACTTCCTCCTTGTCATAAATATGGGAAATTTTCCATTCAGAATGTCGGTATTAGGTTATGGAATGGTTTGCCTGGGTGTCTTAGACATCCTGCAAAGCACAGAGATTTTCGACTCAATTTAAAGGCTGCTGTGATAAATGAAGGTTTATTCTTTGATGGGCTGTATTTGGCCTGATTTTCAATTCTTCTGTGAAATTTTCGTTTCCATTTCCAGAGGCACAATCCCAAATTGCAGTAATTGGGTTTCCTTTCTGCATTCGCCGGGTAGCGGTCAGAAATCCTATTAAGCAATCTTTATCATGAATAAAAACTTTCTTGTCGACCAGATCTTTCTGTTTCTCTATGGAAGTCATTTTTTACTTCCATGTTCCTCCCGTAGGTGGTAGGAATAGGGACTAACCTCCTCCCTAGTCCAGAGTTATTGCTTCACTTTTTGTCTGGGAAAATTGCATAGGTAGGCCCCGAAGATAAAAGCAAATGAATTTGCAATTAGAAACGAGTTTTTTATTTCACAGTCATGTGGACTACCTATTTGTTGCTTACCGTCAAACGGGGTTACTTGGGCTTCAAGGGGCTTCTTGGGCTACATTTTTTCCTGTAGTTATTTGCAAAATGCACAGCCCAATCACAAATTATTCTCTTCCAGAAATAT
Organism: Sinentomon sp. SZTP_YWyxl; assembly: GCA_030068105.1. Classification (NCBI taxonomy): domain Eukaryota; kingdom Metazoa; phylum Arthropoda; class Protura; order Sinentomata; family Sinentomidae; genus Sinentomon; species Sinentomon sp. SZTP_YWyxl. The sequence continues at coordinate 26,622 of JASGXE010005385.1, forward strand.
GGGGAAGAAGAAACAGTCAATAGCACTGATTTGGAAATTTACTTTGAAAATGCTGATGCTAAAGGAGTTTGGCAGTGAACAAAATTCAGTGCATTTGTGGCTTCGATGGGCTGCCCAATTCACCCCGAAAGGGAACTAATTTCCAAGCGGGCCAGCGTAATCAATATTTTTTTTAAAATTTCGTCTGGTGGCCCATCTAGCCCCATATAAAGGTTATCTTGGGCCAGAAATGAAGTTTGCACTCGTTTTCTATAGTTATAAAGGTGTGTGGCCCAAGTAGCCCCCCACACGGGGGCTACTTGGGCCACCCAAGATGTTTTAAAAAAAGTGTCAATGCAAACTTGGGTGCATCATTGACACACCTAAGTCTGTTGCTGAAACCAGCGTCCGATTTTCTGAGGTATCAAAGTGCCTGTAACACCTTTACTCTCAGAGAAATATGTGACTGAAGTTGAAAATGTGGCCCAAGTAGCCCCGTTTGACGGTACCTATTCTTTGCTAATTCTTTGTTCTCTATTCTTTTCCCTTTTTGTTGTGCTCGCATGTGCACTCATTGTCTAGGGACAGGTACCTACCACACATCCTTGTGTGTGTTATGACACATGCCTATATACTTACTCGTTATCTCAACTTGGAGCTTCATGATGCTTTATTCAATGGATTTCGGTTGGTGCTGACACAAATTCACCAATGTCTGACATTGTGATGCATCTCCAACTAGTGGTAAGCCTCCTATTTTTTTAAAACTATTTATTTGAGCTGTGTCCTTGGATGGTGAGTGTGCATGCGTTTCAAAAATAAAATGTGTAATTTTGATTAAATTGGAGTTGGAGAAATAGAAAAACAACAGAAAAAAAATATGAGACATATTGAGCAGGTGCTACACACTGCGAAAAATGAATGTAGGTTGAACAAAAAAATGTGCCCTTTGACAGCGAGCGACTGTTGTGTTTTCATTCTTCTTTTTCTTGGGCAATTTTTGGACAAATAAATTTGGACAATTGGAATTGGAATTTCAAAATTTTAATTGGACCGCATTTTCGAAGGTCCTTCCAAAATGCAGAAACCGCGGAATTTGCGTACCTACTGAGACTGCAGGGCGAATCCAAGCCCCCAAACGTCCAATCCAAACCGCCCCAATGATATCTAATCCGTCCTAACCAAGCCTAACTCACTCAAACCTCTCACCTAACCTGTGGTTCCGCGGAATTCGCTTGTTTCGCGAAAACGCCATATCTCCCATTGGTCCGCGTCCGCATTTTTGTTCGTCCCAGTTGACAACACGTGTTCCCGTGGTCCGTTTTTCAAACTTCATTCATGGTGAAGCTCTGAAGATGGTTAAACGGTAAACCTGTAAGCGAGTGACCAGGGATGGGATCTCCACTCTCCAGTGGAGATCCCATCCCTGCTTGTAAAATAATGCTAAAAGCAGACAGCAGCAGAAAAACAAAGAAAAAAGAAAGAAAGTGCCTATCTAAAGAAAAAAAACCCCACCTATATTGAGACAGAACTGCGAAAGACAGCCGGCAGCCAAGCAGAGCTGCTAGGGATGCAGAAATGTCAACAAGTGGAAAACTAAACAAAAATTCGAATGATAACAGGCATCAGAAAGGAAATGTCAATGAGTGGAAAAGGCAGGAAGAGGAAATTGCAACAGTCGCCAATTGCAAGATGGAAAATGCCGTAAATGCAAGATGTTGACATGTGGAAATGGGAATTTACAGCAATTGGAAAAGCACACAGGCAGAAAAGCCAACAAAATGGATTGTCGCCAAATGGAATATGCAACATTGGAAAATCAAACCAGAAAAAATGTCAGCAATAGGAAATGGCACGCATTTGAAAAGTCAAAAACTAAAATGAATGTGACAACTTTCAAATGAGCCCAAAGAAAACAGTGCATGAAGTAAAACTGATGTCATTGGTGATAAGAAAATACAACCACAAAATTGGGCCATTTTGCCACGGACAATTTTGCATTGTTTTTGGAAATTTGTATGCGGTAAAGTGTTACCTACCTCACAAATTTCCAAAGATAACGCAAAATTATTGTCCGTGGCAAAATGCCCCAATTTGGTAACACTTTACCATACCTGACCACCACCGAACCACCGGAACCGAAATTCGTGTTGTTTTTGGCCACTGAAACCGCCCGAGCAACTGAAAGTGAAACCACGGGAAACATTTGGTTCGATTCCCGATCAAGAGATCTACAGATTACACCTAATTGTGTTTTTGTTTTTAGGTACCTATTTCATTTTTATTCTAATCCCATGATAGAGATGTCAGAGTCTGAATGTGATTGCAAAAAAGTCACAGTAAACTCAAGGTTAAATGATAATTGACTATGTAAATCATGCATTGAAAATATTTTTAATATCGATTTTAATTTTTGTGAATAGATCAATTTCCTGGACCTTCTCTGCACCGAAGAAATTCTGCAAGTCTGTAATCAAGGGTCGGGTGGTTTCGGTGGGCAAAAACTACACAAATTTCGGTTCCGGTGGTTCCGCTGGCTTCGACCGACGAACGATAATCATCAATCTGCATTCCCCAGGAATGTATTAATTTGGCATTGAGGATAAAAAAATCACAAAAACCAAATTCTGACCACGGTACCTACCCATCATGCTTGGTTGTTTGCTGAAGTGGTAGCAAAATGTGGCAGGACTTCTCTCCAGATCAAAGCAGTGACCACCAGATAAAGTCAAAAGAAAAGATAATTCTAACTGGTTGAAGGCCTCTTCTTTGCTGTTTTTATTAGTTTGTAGTTTGCGCCCAAGAAGGCTTTCTGAACAAACAGGTGCCTACAAACTGGTTTACCTATTTATCCAGCCAACTCCATGTGCTACATTAGCTTCTGGTCTAACCTTTTGAATATAACAACCCAAAGAGAATGTGCCAAGGTGAACACAGTGTTCACAACTCCTTAAAATCTACTTTAGACAAGAGGATATTCATTGGGACATATTCCGGGAGAGAATTCATCACTTCGGCCAATAGATTTTGGTATGTTTTCCATTCCTGCAACACAGGTACTTGCAAGGTAATAAATTTGTTCTTTTTGTGCTCTTTTGCCAAAAGATTTCTTCTGCACCTTCTATCATGCATTTCAGATTTTCCAAAAATGTGCTCACTGGCCATCTGCACAGCGTTGGCTGTGAGCCATGGCCACCCATCTCTTTTTATTTCCCCTGGCTGGGACTTTTCAGGGAGGCAGGGGATCCCTTCAACAGGGAGCATAGAAAGGTTACCTGCCTGCTTTAGGTAGGTATGTGAGACCAAATGTATTTTTTTTTTCTTCTCAACCTTAGGTGTTCATGGCTGTCATCATTGGTGGGGGAGTGTTTAAGGTGAAATTTTCTTTAGATGAAAGGTCTCGATTTCTTGTAGGCCTACTTTGTTTTTGTCTTGTGACACGTTTTCTTCAGTCCGGGTGTGAGGAAAATGAGGAGAGGAGTAAATCTGTAGGTACGAGTAGGTCCCTACCACTGCATGGTAAGTAGTGATTGATGACAAAATAGACCCACCTGGTGGAATTATGTAGAGTCTTTGCAGCCGAGTGTTTGTACAAGGAAATATGTACCTAAGGAATACCTAAGGATAAATTACCTTGTTGACACCAAAGTCATATTTCCTTGTCAGTACCTATAGAGCCACCTGTTGGTATCGTAATAATTTCCCTGCAGCCTGACCATTTTTCATAGGTTTCAAGATTTCAAGTCAAAATATTTATGATGGTAATTCATGATGATGATCAGATCATTTGATGATCAGAAATGAATTGATCATCAGATCAATATTTATCTTATTGATGATTCCATTATGACTTATTTGTTACAGTGATGTTATTGCTGTTGGTCGTGGGGAGGTGGAATTCGTCAGAAATGTAGCAAGGATTACTGGAAGGGAGATCTTGCTCAATTGTACATTTCAAAGCATGGGATTGTTTGGTCTTCGACTTAAAGGTTTTTTAGAACACAATTTCATGTGGTTCATGATGTTTGATTGAGATTATCAAGAGATGTGCATTTTGGTGTTTTTTCTGTTTATTTTTTAGTGTTGCCTCCCCTTTTTGAAGGGACAGGCACTGGCCTGAGCTACATGATTAGTTAGAGTAGAGCTACATAAGTTCCCAGAATTTAATGTCGTAAGGCATTTTAGGCCTATTCCATGTCCACCTGGTCGAGATACATTGAGAACTTTTTTCCCACACAGCTAAACGGAATTTATTTAAAGTACCTACCTACATAAACCTTTCCTCTGCATCTCATTCTGGGGACAGGAAAACGATGAAGGTGTATTACAGGCTTTTTTATCTTGAACAAACAAAATGTAGGTAGTGGAAACTGTTCACAATGAGATGTGCATGAGAATATCATGTCAAGTTAGACCTGTGGTCGCACCAACTCCCATCTCTGGAGTCAAAGTGGATGATGTTTCTCCACTCCTTGTTTTTTGACGTCCTTTCAATTCGGTACATCAGTAGACGGGTAGACTGAAGTGCATATCTATATGTCATGCCATCAGTAAAATTCATGTGTGTTAGGTCAAAATTCCAGGTGATGCTCTTAAAATGAGCCGGGCCAAATTTTGTGTGGGGAACTGGTGATGTTCTCCACAGGGTCAGTGATCATTCTGTGTGCTCATGACTGCACAAGTACCCATTAGGTACCCATTCGATTGAATGTCCTCATGTTGGCAGCTCCCATAAGTCGTTGAAATGTGGCATTTGTTTTCATTGCACTTTTCTCTTGCAAATTCAGTTGCTGTAGGTACCTACCTTTAGGAAAAATCCACTTTTGTTTTTTTCTGCAGATGGTGGGGAAGATTTGGATTTGCTGACTGATTTTGCAGGAAGTCTATCCTTTGGAAAGTACTGGTTCCAAATAAAGTCTGTGGATAATGAGATGGGTACTGTCAACATGAAAGTGAAGGTGCTTCGGTAAGTTGTTGCCTATTCCCTGCTTTCCATTTTTCTTGCGTCATGTGCCAGATTGTGTTGCATGGTGTCTCGAATAACGTTATGGGCTCGCGTTTTTGGCTACTGTTCAGATGTGGTTTGGGATGTTGATTGGTAGCCTTTTCAGACCTAAATGGTTCAATAGATATTCAGACAATCTTACCAGGAAGTGGCACTAGTCGCAGGCGTGGACGAAGAGTTCATCGAAATTGAAGTTTTACAAGGTATTATGTTCAGGTACCAGGCATTTTATCACTTACCTGGCCCCCGGGAATGGTAGATAGCTTTTCTTGCATATCCAGAAATTTCATCAATGAAAGTCACTAGGTACTTGCTCTTCTTTCGTAACCAAAGTGGGATATGTCATCTAACAAACTTAACATATCCCAATCCCGAATCCAGATTGCGAAGGTGATAACTTTGAATTTCTGGTCCTCTATCTCGCTGTCCCTCCCCCCGACCTTCGGCCGATGTTACCCCCAAGCCTTTTTCCGAGGGGACCCTTGGCCGAAGTCCTGACTCCTGGTGTGTGCCCTGCACACCTCAGGACTTCAATAGCAACATTCTGTTTCTTTCGTACTTTCTGTTTTCATTTGCAGATAATGGTAAAATGAAAAAAAAAACTCATCCAGAAAGTCGTGTCGTGACAGTTTTTTCCTTGCTCCATCTATTGCGACTGCAAACCCTCCAGGATAACAAAAAAAGGACATGGAAATGTCATAAAATGGCATCTGAGGACCCCTAATTTATCAAAAAAGCTTTAGATTTTTTGATAAATTAGGGGTCCTCAGATGCCAAACCCCCTGCCGGGGGCGCTGCCCCCTGGACCCCCGCTGGGGGGCTGTGCCGCACAGCCCCCAGACCCCCTGCATTTTCGGCGCCCAACCCCCCCCCCCCCCCCGTCGTGGACCTCTTTACCCCCCTCTAAGGTACCCTACCTTACCCATCCCTGCTGGGAACCCCATTCTCGAGGCCCCCAATCTGGGGCTCCACCCATTTGAACTTTATTGGGACCCAATGCACACCATAATTTTTGTTCACACACTGATTGAGTGTTGTTGCTTTTGTTTCACATTCATAAAAAGTGCCAGACAGTTGCCATGGAGATTATAATTTTATCAAATTTTCACAGGCTTCTTTTCGGGATTTTTAAAGTTGCTAAAACAGTCTGTTTTCGTTCAGGCTAATTTCGGAGAAACATCGATCTCTCGCCCAAAATTTAGCAGAAATCAAAATTTTCTTCAACTTCTCGCCTCTTTGGGACTCCTTCCCCCAGACCCCTGTTTGGTGCTCCCCCATTTATCTTTGCTGGGGCTACCCCAGGTGCACCATATACAGGGTAGCCCAAAAGTCTTTGGCCATAGGAAAAATGAAAATTTGCTGTTTTACCGTATTTTGTGATCTGAAACTTTTTCTTGCTCTAACCACGTTTGTCAACACAATCTGAACATGTTCCAATTCAGGGATGCCCAAAGTCTTTGGCCACAGCAAAAAATTGAATTTGCTGATTTTATGGTATTTTGTGATTTGTGACTTTTTCTCGCTCCCACCACAGATGTCACCACTTTAATCAGTGCTAAAATGTCCGATTAAAGTGTTGGCATCTGTGGTTAGAGAAAGAAAAAGTTGCAAATCACAAACATGTGATAAAAATAGCGGATTTACATTTTTCCTATGGCCAAAGACTTTTGGGCTACCCTGTATATATTTTTTTTTCGATCAAAGGTAAATAGAAAATATTGTTCAAGTTCATGTGAATGTAGAAACAAATAAATTCATAATGTGAATGTAGAAACAAATAAATTCATAATGTGAAAGTAGAAACAAATAATTCATCATGTGAAGGAGAAACAAATTGCAACATGTGAAACTTGGAAACATTTCTGTGAAAGCAGAAAGTCATGTAAACATTAATGGGACATCTGATGGATCTGTTTTCAGAGTGATAACTATCATTCATTCACATGGTTCTTACAATCCAGAGATAGCTGATACGATTTTCAGTCTTTGAAAATGCCAAGCTATAGATTTTTTTTTTTTCAGAATATAAGAGCGCAGGGCAAACGATATCAAAGCACATTATTGTCTGCGTAGCATTGATGTGGGGCTTCTACAAGAAAAACATTTTTGCAACAGGAAGTTGCACACAAACCACTACCAAAATGGGCCGAACAAAGAAAGTTTTCGATCCGTGAAATCAATAGCAACAAATTGGACAGAGTTGGTTCTTTTCCTCAACTATTTTCCCACCTGCTTTCGGCCAACAACTGCTGATTTTTTTTTTGTTGATGAGGTTTTTGCCCTGTTGTTCATAGCTGCTGTCCTGTTCATGTTAGAGATTGGGCTGTTAAGGGCACATTATGTGTAGCAGTAATATTTTATGGCAATGTCTTGCCTTACTTACTATCTTTTCATTTATCCTTACTTACATCCTTTATCTTTACATTTATCTTATCCTTACTTACTATTTTTTCCCATTGCTATCCAGGCCTGTCGCAGCAGATGATATCCCAACAGCAGATAACCAAATTCCCCACATCTCAACAGAGAAGGTAATTTCCGAGCTGATTCAGGGAGTGCACACCTTCCTGAGCTCCATCGATGTGACGAAAGTTGTCAGATTCATGGTAGTTTTCCTCGTGCTGTCCCTCCGCATTTTCCTCGATTTCACCAAACATTTTGGAGAGTTCGTCCTGCGGTTTTCGTCTGTCAGCATCAATTTTGTGCACTCTTGCACTCCCATTGCTCTCAGCATCATCGATCTTTTCAAAAAGATGTTTGGTGGGTCTTTACTTCTGCTGTTTCAGGTTTACAGGGATGTCAGATATGGACCGACAGTCAGGCCTCAACAGAGGCATGTTGAAGACAGACCACGGCAGAGCATTGGTTGGAACAATAGATCACCTTCCGACTTGAATTCACCGCAACCTTCGAACTATTACAGGCAGCCATCTTTCAGATGAATCTGAAACAGATTCTTCACGTTTTTTTTGCTTGGCTTGTCATCATTCTGGTTCTGGATTGAAATGGTGCATGGCCAATGGTGATTTTATTTATTGAGATTTTTTCTATTTTTTGTGTTCTAACTTAAAAATGAAAGTACATACTGCCTACTTGTTTCAGGATGGATATTTTTGTCACGCATCTTCAAAACCTCTTGACAACCTGGCAATTCATGATCAGGTAACGTCGTTTTTGAATCTTTGGGGTGGATAATTTGGCCTCAATCAAATTGGACCTGTGACAAGTTCTACCTTCCCAGAACATAAGTGTCAGTTGTCGACTGTGGCTGCAGCCACGGTGGTTATAATCGGGGCTGGTCTGGTACCAACCTGGAAATGTGAGAGAATCAGGTTACGATTCTGAAAAAAACTGGAATTCTCAGGGAATTTTGCCTGGTAGTCAGGAAAAATCACAAAAGACAAAAGAAGAAAAAAGGAAACAGATTGGTAAAAAATTGTGTCTACTCCTTGTTTGGAATGTTTCCTGCATTTTTGGTCTCTGATCATTTTTCTGTTTCACCATCTCAGTCCTCAGATTTTAGGGTCAAATAGGTGCGACGGAATTACCATAAAATTTTAGCGTGAAAGTGCAGGCATTCTCTTTTTTGGCCTTTTCGGACATCAAATCCAACTCGATTACGTCAAAATTAAGTTTTACTTGGGGAGCGAATCTGGAGTTTGCTGTAACATGGGCTTTTTCAATGAATTTAGCTAAAATTTGACCAGCAAGACCAATAATTCTCCATGCCGAAAAATTGACTTGTCAGATTTTCTCTAACACACTGATTAGAAGCTAAGAGGTTTTTGCTGCATCGGGGTAAAGCGTTTACAACTTTTTGTGGCCTGCTTCCCCTTGAACTACTCAGAACTACGTTTTCACACATGTGCAGTCAGCACATGAGACCTCCTGTTTTGATGTCCCAGATGATGTGTTGAAGGAGACTAGGGACTTGGCCACTAACCCCTTTCCAGTAGCACAAGGGTTTCCCCATCTGAGTGCTGTCCTTGACCAAGGCACGGTTTGCAGTGTTGCATGAGGGCATCATCCCAAAATACTTAACACAAAGATTAGATGTGCAGGCCATGCAGTGTGCACTGCTGGCAATTGGGTGTCAATGAAATCAGAAATTGAGTATCAAGTCACACTCCAAGTTGTTGAGGTATGGTC
>JASGXE010005386.1:0-47500 GCA_030068105.1 Sinentomon sp. SZTP_YWyxl
GTGCAGCCTGAATGGAAATCAGTTTTCAGAGGCAATGGGGTGTGTTCTCAGACAGCGATGAGATGACTGCTCATCCATGTCATTGCATTGTTGGCAATCTGGCAGCAACAATGCCACAAAAATGCTGCCTCAACAATGATGAATGCGTTTTGCTTACATCGACAATGCAGCAACAATGCTGACTGCGTTTTCTCCATTGTGACTTCTTCTCTGTTGCTCCCCCTCCCCCCGAGACAGTTTTCTTTTTCTGGTCGTGGATTTGGTGCAATCCACCAATGCGTGCCAATGAGCACTCCAAAGATGCCGTCGATTGAAAAACAACACAAAATGAAAAAATAACATGAAGAGTGAATTGGTTTAAAGAGCTTTGACATGGGCATGCATACGTTTGTTGTTGTGCGTGAAGAGAAGGTGTGTTGTTGGATGCCCATGTTCTCTGCAAGTTTGAACAGATGAAACTGTGTCGCTGTTCGCCAAAACAAAAATGTCACCGATTTGAAAAAACAAAAAAATGAAAAGGCTGGCGACTGAGTTGGTTGAGGTTGAATGAGATTTGGCAACGGCATGCATGCATGTGCTTGTCTCAAGGCGAACCTTATTGAACCTTATATCCTTCAGGAAAACAGCGCAACTGGTTCTCACGGACTTTGTGCTTTTCCATCCCTATCACCTCATTTTTATGACCCGACCCACAAAAAAGTGGGAAAACACTCGGAACAAAGTCAATGGTATAGGTTTGGTTTGGTATGAAGAGGTTGGTAGGTCAGGTGAGTCTGGGTTGGGTTAGTTGCAATTTGTTTTTGTTCACGCTCAAAATCGGGACGTGGCCGAACGTGCGCGTGCCAACCATGATCTCTGAGAGTGAACATTTCTGGCATCAGGCGCCACGCGTTTATCTATGTAAAACCGGAGTCAGTGTCGCTGTTCATGTCTTAAAATTTGAGTCTTCCCCATCATTAATGATATAGATAATGCCAAACCAATATGCAGAGCATGGCAATCTCCCTGCAAATAAACAATCAGCGATTGTTGTATTAATTTTTGGACAAGGACATTCCTTATGGCATTGCTTTTGCCTTTTTGTTGCGAAGAGTGCAGATGGGAATGAAAAATGAAATCCTCAGAAGTCAGGTGCCATTTATTTCACACACCAACACTCCACCTTGTGGCATCAATTTTCAGTATTATAGTTATTATGAGATCTATAATTTGTGAGGGTACAAGCTGGCACAAATTGGCAATTTGACAGGCATTGGTGAGAAATACAATGCACTGTTGTTGTTCCCGGAAAGATGGCCAAACTGGATCGCCCAGAAGTAAAAGTCAAAACAAGGTTTCCGCAGGTGAACCTGAAGGATCATTACCAATTCGTTGCGGAAGAGACTAGCCGTTGACGTTGTCAGGTTCGTAGAGTAGCATCGGCAGACTTGATGTCGAATACTGCCGAGTTCTTGTAGGTCAGGCGAGCCAATTACCTATTGAGAAATGACAGTCCCTGAGTCATCATCATGTATGTTCCACCTGCAAGAGCAGAATCTTGCGTGTTTGGGTCTTTCCCATTTCCAACCACCTCAGCACCAGTGTTCACCATTCTGACTCATTGAAATTTTCCCGCATCCTTCCAAGAGTGTTAAATCATGGTCAATGGCCATATTCAATGTCATGGAGCAATAAACAAATGGCGATATTTTATAGGTTTTTACTTTTTAGAGTTTATATTTTTTGTTGTTTTTCCCCAAGTTTCAGGCTCTCGAAGGGTGATTTGTTTTTGTTGTCCAGAAATTGAAGGGACCTGGATTTTTTTCCGGGCCGACCTGGCAAGGACAGGGTTCCCACAGTCTGGAAAGTCAGGGAAAAACAGCAAAAGTCATAGAAATTTTGATTTTCGCATTTGAATTGGAGTGTATCCGTTTCCATTTAAAGATTATTAAAACGCTGGCAGTGAAAATTTCATGAACATCCGCACCAGGGTTAAAATTAAAAATCTGCTAAAATTAAAAAACTGTCAAAAGTTTTAAAGGTCAAAAGTTTTAAAGGGTACGCTGCACATATTTTTATTGCACCTTCTCAAAATTGAGCCCCACAACAACAGTTTTATCGGAATGGGTCAGAAGATCGCTGCCATTTTGCTGATCACAAGTTGTCTGTAGTGGTCGAAGTAGTGCAAAAAATTTGAGCAAAATCAGAGAAAATTAACTCAGGTGGCAGCCATCCCAGGGGGACTCTACCCAAAAATTGAAAAATTCACATTTAACGTGAATTTTCTGTTTCGTTGGGTTTAATGCATAAATTTCTGATGAACACAATTTTAAAATTCAAACTCAAATATTTCGAAACGGTTTTTATTGTGTTAACCTTCTTCCTGTAATATTTCGATATTTTGACCTTGTGATTTGAATTTGAATGGTGAAGCCTGAGTTTTGACTGTCCTTGCTTGGACCATTTTCCCCCATCAATTGTATTTTGAGGATTCGTCTATAATCGCCAATTAAAAATCTGCTGCAAAAGAGGGTGAATTTGGTATAAAGGCAAGGAAAAACGAAAATCGGCTCCCACCACTTCAACACCTTTTTCGCGCAAATTGGTGCAAACACAGACAAATGTGTCTCTGTTCCCCAACTGTTACTGCGCAATGTCTAGTGTAAAAATTCCTTTACACAAGCCTCGCTCCAAACAGGTCGTAAATGAAGATGACATTTTGCATGGAGCAAGTTTTACAAAGTGGAAACACCATTCCGAATTTCACCGCAATCAGGTATACAAAAAAAAAAAAAGTGGAAATTAGTGGTTTAGGGTAGTAAGTCCCCCAACTTGAGACTGACCTGGCAGAAGGCATGATGTTAGTGAATGAATAGTGCCTGGTTTCTTCTGTTACAATGACAATAACAACATTTATTGATGTGTAAAACAAAAATCTGCACATGATTGATATGGACAAGGAGGAAAGAAGGGGTATATTTTGTGATAAAGACATTCTGCTTAAAAGCGATGCATCCATTCTGCATAAAATAAATGACACAATGACATGCTCCTCCAGATGGTGGAGAGGTTAATTTGCTTGGGCAAGGCCCTGGCGCAAATTAGCAATGAGGGATAGCATGAATAAACAAAGAATGAATGCACTCGGATGACATCAACTAGTTGTATAACTTAAAACTTGTGACATCGAAATAGTAAAAAAGGTCATAATATTCCATGCTGTTCGGCCAACCATGACCCTTCAATGCTTTTAAAGGTAGCCACACTTATATCCTCACCATTTCCAAAGACACTAGGATGTAGCAGATTCCATTCATTGACGGTTCTAGTGACAAAAGAATATTTTCCAACGTCCTTGTGGGAGCACTGTGCTCGGAGTTTAAAATCATGGTCATGCCTCCCAAAGTAGCTAGCAGGAGCTAAAAACTCTTTTATATTTGACCAACCAACAACATTGTTTAGTCCGAGAAATAAACCTCCCAGTCTTGAGTTGTGCTGATTTCTGGAAAACATGACGGAATAAATTTAATGTTCCTTGAGATCGAGTTCTATGGTTTCCTCTCCTCAGGGCTTGAATTTTGCTGTCTGGTGGACTTCTAAACAGATGTTTGAAATTTTAAGTGTCAGAAATTCAGGAGGGGCAAGTTTATTGCACAGTACGTTTTCTATCTGACCATTTCAGGCCTGCATTTTTATCGAGGATCTTTTTAATCATTAAACATTAATCTCAAAAAGATTAATCTCAAAAAATCTTTAAAAATGGATCCTTTTCCCTCCTCATTTCAGTTTTATCACATTCATGGTATCTTCTGTGATATTCACTGTGTCATCGACATCTCCCATCCTCATAACATGACTGAGGACAGATGCGTGTTACCCTGCAGCGTTAATGAGATGAAATCGAGATTGGGAGAGTAAGATCGAACTCATCCGGAAAAGAGTTCATTGAAGAAGTCACTAAACTAAAGTGTTGACTAAAAGAAACTTTGAAATGCGGGAAGTGTCCTGAAACATTGTGAAATGCAACAAAATGTTGGTACTTGTATCGAAAAATTTTGTCTGCCTCTGCACTTTAGGATCCGTTCTACAATTTTGGGTCAAAAATTTTGTTAAACTGTTCTTTGCCCGTTCTCTGCATGACTTGCCATTTTGCTGGGGATTCATTTTCCTCAATGATATCAACTTGGAACGTGAGATCTGTTTGTGATGACAATTTGAAACTATGAATCTGTTTCTACAGAAGCCATTTTTAACTTCTTTCCTATAAGGTTTAGTGGTTGCATTGTTAGGATTCTGTTCTGGACTGGTATTGCTTTTAAAGATGTCCAGAAAAAAGAAGTGGATTCCTGCCGGAAGGCCCACATTTGGCAACCCTCGATTTCCAGGACCTGCAGCTTCAGGAATGGCCCCATTTTTCAGGGGTACAAATTGGCTATCGCAGCGTCCACGTCATCCGACTGCACGTCATCTGAGAGCACGTCATCCGACAAGCACGCACACATCATCATTGTTGCCTCATGCCATTACAAGTGCTGTGTTGAATTCTGTTTTTAGTCCACAACAGCAGGTGTCTCTTGCAAGAGATTTATTGAATTCAGCTCTCAACATACATCGACAGGCACCTGTGGCAAGTTCTCTACCGAATTCGCTTTTGAACACAAAAGTTCCAATTGCAAGTCCATTTCTGAATTCAGCTTTCAACCCACAACAGCAGGCATCAATGACAAGCTCAACATCGAATGCACATTTCAACACACAGCAGCAGGTGCCTGTTGCGGGTCCGTTTATGAACTCATCTGTCAACACACTAGAGCCAGCTGTCAACACACCAGCACCAGCTGTCAACACACCAGAGCAGGTGTCTGTGGTTAGTTTTTCATTCATGGTTAATTCAACTTTTGACACACAACAGCAGGGTCTTGTAGTTCGTTTTTCTCTAGTGATATTGATGGCATTTACTTTTGGACAATTTGATTGTTTTAGAACTTACCAATGACACAAATCTCTGACATGCATTGCTAAAACATGACAATATAAACTCGTACACAACAGCATAATACAGCTAATCCAAATCAGAATAATTTTGGGTTATGTCGTTTATAGGGAGGGGACACAATTGCATGACCTCAGTGAAACTTTTTCAGAAAATAGCTGTGTTCTGATCTGTGCAATTGTATCCTCTGTTGCCACCAGCAGACGGCACAGGGTGTGCCTTTTCTCTGTGTCGTGCAATTGTGTATTCGTCTGACATTGACAAACGGTTTGCTTTTGCATTATCTTTGTTTTTTATAGCGGGCTGAGCAAAATATGGGGCATTGTCGTTCAGAGTCAGATAGGTCAGGTCAAGTTAGGTTAGATGAGGAGAACCCCAAGCTAACCTAACCTAACCCAATCAAACTTTACACCAGGAACACTGACTAACCTAACGCAATCTAACCTAACACTAACAACAGCACAGGGTGTGCCTTCTCTCTGTTGGGTCTTCGGTTCGGTCAGATCAGGTTTGGTTTGATTGGGTTGGGTTAGGTTAGGCTTAGGATTCTCTGCGTAGTGCAGATGAATCTCCCAACAGAGAAAAGGCACACCCTGTGCTGTATGCGGGCGCCAAAGGGGGACACAATTGCGGCGGTTTTCTGAAAATGTTTCCCATGATTGTGCATCTGTGCCTCCCCCATATTAACGACTTAACCAAACATATTTGAGCATTTATTTTGTACCAGTATTTTGATTCTAGAAATGTTATTGAACTACATACGAAGGTTGTTCAAGTCCCGCCTGGCTTTGGCAAGTAATCGATGGATTTTTGGACTGAAATTTGGCGGACCGTGTACACCTTCTATAATTAGCTTCCTGCCCAATTGGCACCTTTCTGCCATCTCTGGATCAGCTTCACCAGATCTTTTTGGGAGAAGACCTCATGAGGCATCGAAAAACCACTGGGTCACTGCTGCGATCAGCTCGATGGCATTTTGAAGGTGCACCCGATGGTTTTCTTTAGCCAAGGTTGGAAAAGGAAGGAAATCTACTGGTGCCAGTGCGTGAAAAAAGGATGATTGGGCAGTATTTTGATGCTGAGGTCAAAATACGTTTCAACCCCAACCTTGTTTTTCAAAGCAAGGGTCCCGTTTTTCCAGGTATGGGTGTCTTTTGGAGCCTTCCTTAACTTTTGCAAGTCATTTCCTATCTCACTTTCAGGACCAGGATTTCTTGATGTTGGCTGTTGCCAGTTTTTCCATCATTTGTGAAATCCCCCAGAATTATCCATTCCGAACCCCCAAAAGCTACCCCCATCCCCTCCCAAGGACGTTTGGGCACATCCACACCTTGCAGTTCATGAATTCACCATGGAATATGATCACACAACCTCTGGTTTTTGGCCATCATGCTTTCTTTAACTTCATTGGCCTCTGTGAGTCAAAACTTATGTCAGACTGAGATGCTCCATCTAGCACAAATTGAGTCAGAATGTCAGGTAACGGAGGCGGACATACTAAATCAACAACAGAAACGAAACTATGCACATCAGGGAATTGAAATTTTGCCTGGAACCCACTGAAAGACCGATGTCAAAGTGTGCAAGAAAGGAAAAGGCTCGGACTTGTGCAACAGGCCAAAGCCAGGTGGGACTTGAACAGCCCACGTATTTTGATTTCTGCCACAGGGCGACATTATCAATTTGTGAATGAACTATGAAGGCATTTAAAGATATGAGAAAGATAATTATGGTTCCTTTGGCTTACATCAAATTAATCAATGCAAGCGAGACCAAATTTTAACTTCGTCTTTTTTTTTATGTGAAATCAATTTTGCTTGGATATTCGCTGATCCAAATTCGCTGTTTTTTTTTTTCATCTCCATGCGTCATTTTTTCATTTGGTCATCTCCACACAGTACTAAATTTTGAACCTGCTGCTGTGCTTTGTGACCCATTATTGGTAATTCTAGCTCATATACAGGTCTTCCAAATTTGGACCCTACAGATGGCGAAGCTTATTCGCAGCGTGTAAACCCGTTGTAACGTTGTCCACTCTGTTTGCCGGGTAAAGGCAGATGCCTGTCACTGATTAGGAATGCAGTTTTTTTTTCATTTGCCTCAGGTCAGTTGCATTTTGACGCGATTTTGAGCTTTGGGCACCAGGTGTTCCAGTAGATGCTGTCATTAGCCTTGCTGATTATTGACGTCTAAAACAATTGAGTCGCGACGGCTCCCTACTTCAGGGAAGGGAGAGTAATGGTGCTCCTGCATGGAGAAAAAGTGCCGCTGAAGTCTGTCAGGTGTTTAATAATGCCCGTCATCTTGGCCGCGACCCTGCAAGGTCTGCATGCAAGGTCCGTGCAAGGTCCGCGTCCCTGCAAGGTCAACTGTGATTGTCCTTGTCAAGAAATTTTAAACCGACTTTTTCCATAAAGAACGAGCCACATCATGCGGCGAAAGGTTGTTTGGGAAATGTTTTCAAAAAACAAGTGTTTGGATGCAGACATCAAAACAGAAAGATTTCTTCTCGCGGGGGGAGGGGAGGAAAAACAAAAGGGGATCCCGCTCCGTTGCTTTTTCATCTTCCTAAAAAACGCCCGCATCACCAGAGCGCAACAACAGCAAGGCCATCCGTGGCCGCGATATTACTTTCAAGTCTCGGTAGCACAACCAATCATTGCAGCGAAATAACGACCACCTAGAAACAGCTCACCCTGTCATTGCTTCGCAACGGCAGGACAATTTTGTTTTGCCAACAAAACAGATTAAAACAAAAAACATTCATTCTTGATAGCAAAACCACAGAAATTGGATTTCAAGCAAACGACGAACCTGCGATTAAATACACGCCACGCCGGGTCATTGCCATTTGTAGTGTCCAAATTTGGAAGTACTGTATTGCAACAGTGAAATAGTCAAACTTGAACCATCTATATGTATAGGATGCTCCATAACTAAGTCACGCACCAATGACTTGGCCTGTTTTTGTTGCGTTCAGTTTGTTGAGTGTCCAATGGCGCCGGAGCCGGGGGGTCAGGAGGGGCAGCTTGCCCCCCCCTGGAAAAAATCAGGAGGGGCATTGCCCCTCCTAAAACCTGAATGCTGCCACCGTTGTAAAGTATCTGGATTGGTCCCGCACTGCCCCTCTTATGTCTCATCACAATGGGCATTCCTGCACAAAAGGAGAATCTCAAAATTTTCACTTGTGGTAAAGGGTAAATGGTGAATTGTAATGACCTTTTCCCTGCCAATACAACACTGCCTGCCGAACTCTTTGAATGCTGCGCTGCAATGTGGTTTCATGCATTCCCTCTTTTTGCAGAGGGAATGCAATGCAACTCCTCAACTTCCCAATTCAACTCATACCTCTCCTCTCCTCTCTCTGTTCTCATGTGCTTACTCAGGTTATACACCACTGCACCAGCAGCACATTGCAGTCTGGTTATTGTTTAGACCACCCCCAGAAGTTTGATCATCCCATTTTATACCTGAAAATGTGGAATTATTCATTTTTAAGAAAAGGGTCAGTGATGGATGAGCCTCTTGCTTGTTCCGTTTCCTTCCATGGATCTGTGGCGGATGACTGATAACCTGAGCTGCACTACAGAGCTGTCAGGAAAACGCTGTTGTTGAATTGATTTGCTGCAATTTCTGTTCCAAACGCCATATGATCGAACAACTGTGACGTTCGCGCTGTGTGCTGTTTTTCTTGTGAGTGTGACTTCAAGTACATGTCCACCCATACAGGTAGGTCACAAAGAAGAGCAAGGCGGCTGAGGCAATTATGTGGCATTGGGAGAAAACTCTTCGTCACCCTTCAACCTTTTAAATGATACCCAATTGGCATCATCAGTCTGCATTGAGATATCAAATCAGTTTCCTACTGCAGTGGACTGGTGCGCACTGACCGATCCAACAGGAGGAAGATGGTTATGTGCTGTTGTGTATCGTTATTTTCCACAGTGGTCCGAAAAAACTATTTTGAGCTTGGAGAGAGCTGTGTAAACTTTATTTTGCAACCGGATGACTTTATCGATTTTTTGCAACCGGATGACTTTATCGATTGATTGAAATCAATTATTCATTTTGTGATGAAAAACTGCTTGAAAATAATCAGTGGGGCGGGACAAAGTTATTTGGAGAATTGAGTTAAATTCGATCAATTTCGAAGGGATATTTGGGGGTTTTTACTCAAATTGAGTAAAAAAAACGCCTTTGTCACTATGGCACGGGAAGGTTAGTGGCTGTTGAGTTTTTCATATTCCGCAATTGTTCTGAGAGTTGTTTTTGGGTAGCAAATTTTCGCATATATCGAGAGCTTCTGGGGGGCGAACCCAGACCCTCCACCAGGGGCTCCGCCCCTTGGATCCCCGCCGGGTGGCTCCCGCCCCCCGGACCCCCCAAGCGATGGGCCGCTGCGCGGCCTATGCTTCGCCCCCCCTGAAATTTTTTACTTCAGGCGCCCTTGTGAGTGTCTCTTTCGCTCCGCATTTTCCTTGTTGCTTCAGTGCAATTGCTTGAAGTGGCCGCCATCTTGTGTTTGGCATTCATAATGAAGACGTTTGAAAGTGTGCAGGCTGGGCATAAGTTCGCCCAGTGTAATCAGGGCGCATTCGTCAGAGATCGTTGTCTGAGGTGGTCGATGTTGTTCGATTGTGTCATGTGTGGCATACACCTGGGACTTCAGGTGCCTCTAAAGGGAGAAGTCAAGTGGGGACAGGTCCGGAGAACGGGCCGGCCACTCTACACTTACTCAACGGCCAATCCACCGGTGGGGGAAGTAACGGCAGAAAATTCACTGACGATGGCGGGGTAGTGAGCGGGCACCATCTTGTTGAAACATAACATTATCTACAGTATGCGGCATTGCCACGGGCGGCGGGTGTGTCGGATGCTGCAGGATATCTGACAATGCTGGACAGATGACATGCTCCAGCAGGTCCCGGTACATGGGCCCGTTGAGATTGTCCTCAATGTAAAAAAGTCTGATATGATGGCCGAGACTCCCTGCCCAGACAGTGAGTTTCTGGGGATGTTGCGTTTGGCCTTCCAGCGTTTGTGGACGTCCAAAACGCACTGAACACCGATGGTCATCAGCAGAACTCTGGCGACGCTGCACTGCAAGCAGCTGTAGCTGCCATACTGCGTCACGCAACTGCAAAAAAGCGAGAAACTAAAATCGAGTGCACAGTTGCCGCACAGTGAGAAACAGTAGCCGCATTGGTGCGTGACTTCTGGACCACCCTGCATATCAATCAACAAGCAACACTCGGTTGTCCGGACGAAAAATACTTTTATGTTCAATTTTTTATCAGCTTCAGGACGTCCAAGAGCACTCATTGATTTGGCGTTTGTTGAAGACATTGCATCAATGAGGTCCTGCCATTTGAATTGCCAGGGTTTATTTTCTTTTTGCTGCACATCATATTTCGCTTCATGAATATAATTGTTATTTCTTTTCAGCCTTCACTGGACGTGCATTCTCCACGACGTGTACCTTTGCCTTTGCCGGCAAAAAGAGGTCGGTATGATCAACACGACTCAAAATTGGTATGACATTCTGCATTTTTGCACAATTTCAAGTTTCAATAGCTTGGCTTTTGATTTTGATGAGCTTTTTGTGGCAGGGTTGTTTTTTCTCCAGTTGAATTGGTAACGCGAGCATCTATGTATACCAACGATAGAAGAAATAGCATGGCGTGCTCAGCGACCTGGACAACCTGGAAAAGTTGGGTAATTTCTGGAAAAGAGGAAAATGTGGGGAATTTTGACAGAGTTAAAGATTCTCGAATTTCGCACATATAAATCGAAATTTGTGCCTGCAATCTGTCTTTTATGCTGTTTGTTGTTTTTTTGTGCAAGCTGTTTTTTTTTGTGCTGCGTGGAAAGTAGTGGTGGAATTTATGTACGCATACACAGCAATGGTCAGGAATTCGTGAGAATTTTTTTATGGTCTGAGAATTTTATTGTGCAAAAGTGCTGAGCATCCTGCAGCAGCGTGGACGTCCTCACTCGCAGAATTGACAGATGCCTGCCTGCCTATGGAACAATCAGCTATTCACTGCTGCACAACTCATGAGATGGATGTCCTTCAAGAACTTTGAACTGAATGGTTCAAATTCCCTTTGAAAAGACAATAATTGTTTCTCCATTGCTTCAAGCAGTTTTGCACAGCTCCAACGGATCTTTCTCAGTCTCCACACTCCACATCAGAGTGATGGCCTGCACTTGTGAATGAAGATTTGAGGCAGTGGGATCATTACGGCCATTCTTTGATCCAAGGCAATTTCACAATGCTTTCTAAATTAAATTATTCATCCATTTTTACACTTGCAGTTGTTTCCAAGCACACAGAACATCGGAAATCACACTACAGGGTCAGTGACAGATCACCAAATTTCGTCACCAAGAAGCCCGTCAAGAAGCGATGGAGCCTGTGGATTGGATGGTGATGGTGAGGGGATTCTTGAACCATGCTCCTCCTCTGTGAAACAAGCTGGTGATAAAACTGATGAAAAGCTCAGCGAGGTGGAAATCAAGGAAGGCAGATCCCGATGGGAGCCCAACCAAATGCTGCCATTCTGCAGTCCAGCTTGGGAGCATTGGTTTCATGATTGGAATAAAAGGATTGTTGAACAATCGAACCCTGTTTCTGCAAAGCAAACTTGTGATGAAGATGTCAGAGAGTCTAATGAGGTGGAAAAAAGAGCTGAACAAGGAGCAGAATGTCAGTCCAACCAGTCTCCATCCATATGGAGCCAAGCTTGGAATAAATGGATCTACGAATGGGATAGGAAAATGGATGCGCAGCACCTGCTGCCTCATCATGCAATACAGATTGGCAATAAAACTGGCAAAAACTCAAACAAATGGAAACGGGGAGCTGAGAGTGGCACAGCATGGCAGAATTTAAGGTGAGGACAGAGATTGTTATTTGTTGACCATAGAGACCTAGTCAATTCCCAATGTTTTCTGGCAAAAATTGCGTTGTTGTAGGATCTGTTCCTGGCAAGTGGCAACCCTCTTACTCAGCCTGAGAAATTAAAAACTTCTCAATGATCTGCAAAATTTATTGATTTTTTTTGGAATTCACTCTGAAACAACAACATACTCGTAATTCCACAAACAGATATGTCCTGAGATCTGTTCCTTTTTTAATGTTTTGGCAAAGATCTTGGTGGTCAAACAAAATTTTTTTATCCATTAATTACACAATCAGACAATGTTTATCCGGGGAAACAAATATTTTGCCAGAACTGATATGTTTTTTGACCAAATTAGCAAGCGAAGTGCATGAAAACCTATTTGGCACGAGGGCTAACTTTACTCCTCATGCTCATGTGTACTAGTTTGATGACAAACAACAAAAGCTGTGCAATCCATTTTAGCCGAACTGCCAAAAAGCATGGGCAATCTTTAGCTCAGTTCTAAATTAGCTTGAAGCTGTGCAATCCACCCATTAGCACACCTTCCTGTGAATAAACTACACAGTGTGTAGGTGTGTGAAACTTCTGTGCACTGCATAAATCCATCTGTCTCACCCGTGAAATTCATACAGGCAGACGGCGCCACCTGCATTCAACACTAGTTAAATTTCCCGGAATGAAAACATTTTGATTGCTTTCTGATTGTGTGCCTGTGCCTAACATACTTTCAATTGAATTTTCAGACAGGAACGTCAAAAGGTAATCCACCAATGTAAGAAAGATAGGGTAAGTGCATGTTAACAAGCAAATATTTTTGTTTTACCTGCTGATTAGTACTTGTACTTACCATTGCCTTCCTCACTTCATGGCACAGACCGACGGCAGAATAGCTGCACCCTACAAGCCATTCAGACCGAAGCTTCTGGCAAAATGCCCAGCTCCGCACATATGTAGTTTTACAGCATGTTGTTTAATTTTGTCTGCAAAAAAACAAATATCAGCAGCTTTTTACGAACTTCACCATTTCATTGCTCCACGCAGCAACAAGACATGGCATTTTCTTTGCGTGAGTGGGTACTTCATTGCTTCACATAACAAAGAGACGTGGCATTTTCTCAGAGTATGTGGGAACCCGATTGCTCCCATAGCTAGGGAGACGTGGCATTTTCTTCCGAGTATGTGGGAATTTGATTGTTCTGCACAAAAAGGAGATTTGGCTTTTTCTTTGAGAAAAAACTGGGAACTTGATTGATTCATATAATTCATATCACATGGATGACCTGTCAATTTCTTTGATTAAGTGTGCAATCGCATCTCTTGAACAGGTCAACGATTGACCTGACAATGTGTTGCCACGATTAGCACAAAGCAATCTTGCACTTCTTCTTGACAAATCCAGGCTTGTTTTCATGCTAACACCTGATTTTCGAGTGGGGAAGACATGAGATCAATGAGACATCCTTTCCCTTATTTCGTCCATGAATTTTTGGCATTCACTTGAAAATTTCGTCAACAAGATAATGAAATGTCTAATTTTGTTTTGATAAAGTCAAACATTGCGAGTGTTATTTTGGTCTCCTTTTGCAAACGGAATGCCATATTGAATTGATTTCCAGCAAGAACTGACCCATCAGCAGATACATTGATGTGATGTTCTGCACTGAATTATCTTTTCATATATTTTTTGGCAGATTCTTCCTGTGAATGGTGGTTGATCCATGCATGCTTTTGTTGGACGACTGGGATACAACAAAACATCATTTGGCAACTTGGGAAGTGCAGATCGCATGCTTGTGCTACTTTTTGATGCTTTGGCATTGTAATTTGTCTCATAAAATAGCTCAAGGCATTTTTGTTTCTTTATTGCAGAGAAAAGAGGTCCTTAAATGCTACGAAGGCATTCCGACAATTCTGCTGTATTGTCACATCTGCAAGAAACGATTTGATAGCTATCTAGTGAGTCAGATTATCTGTGTTTTTGGCATTTTTTCGCTTCGGCTTTTTCAGCGTCATTACTTCCATTTCCTTGACCAGTTAGTTGCCTTTGAGGGTCATTGACAACAAAACAATAATTGATTCACAGAATGAAAGGCAAAGGCCTTCCTTTGGAATGCATAACATTCATTCCATCCATGGAGAAACAGATTATTTTTTTTAAACCCAGCCATCATTTATTCATGCCATTCCAGTTGGGAAGAAAAATCAGCAGCACACTTGTTTGATTGAGCTCCCTACGCACTGCATAAAATTACGCAAAATTCGGTGCAAATGATTTTTCCCCTGCAGAACGAACAAATTACGGTGAGTTGACTTTCCATGCAGAGCTGATGGTTAACTGCTCCAAATGAGACAAATAACACTTTTGGCAGGGTTCTCAAGCCATGGGCATCCACCCACACTTATAATTGTGGCCATCAAGAAAAATCAGCAGCACACTTGTTTGATTGAGCTCTTGTGCTACTCCGTAAAATTTGGTGCAAATGATTTTTCCCCTGCAGAACGAACAAATTAAGGTGAGTTGACCTTCCATGCATAGCTGATGGTTAACTGCTCCAAATGAGACTCAGACAAATAACAATTTTGGCAGGGTTCTCAAGCCATGGGCATCCACCCAAACTTATCATTGTGGCTAGAAGAAAATTAACGAAAGATGACTGAGATTTGGTTGATAAAAAATAGTGTCATTTTCTCAGAATTATCGCTCGCTAAATCTGACACGAGGGTCCAGGCATCAACTCGTACATGTCCCAGTCCCCTCCCTCCTGTATGTTAAGCGGCAATTCATGAAACTAGCTATGATGATTCCTTTGGAGTCAAAACTGGCTTAACTTAAACATTTACGCATCAGCTGCATGGGATCCATATCACCTGATTCATGTTGAAAAACTGGAAAGAGTCCAAAGAAGAGCAGCTCGCTTTGTGACTGGATGCTACTCTTTCCCCAGCAGCATCACATCTTTGTTATCTGACTTAGGATGGTCTTCGCTATCCAAACGTAGAGCAACCTCAAGACTGGTTGGGTTGTTTCACTTCCTTAATAACGTTGGCGGATGGTCAGACCTAAAAGAATATCTGTTCCCCCCTAACTACGTGGGCAGGCATGATCACAATTTTAAACTCCGGTCAAAGATTGCCCGCAGAGATGTGGGGAAGTATTCTTTTGTGTGTAGGACAGTAAGGGAGTGGAATGCTTTGAGCCCTGTGGTCTTTGGCAATGCTCGTGATATAAGTGCTGACACGTTTAGAGAAATATTATGCAGAGGACGAATTAATCTGGACGATTAATAAATGCAGAGGACGAATTAATATCCAGACTAATTAGTCTGGATAAATTACACGTTGTTTTGATTCATGTTGTCTTTGCGTCACACTATGACAATGCCTTCTGGTTGCTATTGTTTGTGCTATCCACACTGTAATTTGCGCAGGAGAAGTCCATGCAAATTAAAACTAATAATAATAATAATTTGGCCAAAAGTAAGAAGGTCCGATAGCTATCTGTTTGTTCGACACAATCAGCAGCAGCACATACGAGTATGTAGAAGGCCATAAAGTCTTGCCCAATTTTGAAATAACATTCTCATGTGACCAAAGATAACGGTGACATTCATGCGGCGTATCACGGGCACCGGTGGGTTCATTAGTGGGAATGCAATCAGCAATGAAGTTAATGAGTTTGACCATTTTAGGGTCTTATTTTAGAGAACATTTTGGCCTCTAAATGAAATGTTGTGCATACCTTCATTTTTAGTCATATTTGTTTGGTGAACCTTGTGTCAGGTCAGGTTGTCAATGATCTTCACGATTTTCATGACCTTCTCACTTCTTGGTGTGTCACGACTATTCAGCATGCCTTTATCTTTATAGCTCGTGTTAACCCACTAGGTATCGATAGCAACACTTCTTATCAGTGAGATGTGAGATACCAATCGCTGAAGCAAGGCCAAACAACAATCTAATTTAAGTGATCCAACATGGCCAGGAATCGAACCCTGGCCTTTTCGCATCCGAGTCAAACACCATCCGACAATGCCATTAGCGTGAGGAAAAAAACAATCATTGCAGGGATCCAGCTTGTGCTGAGATGTGTACCGCATCAACTTCTATCTTCTTTCCAGAGATGGCCCGACTGGCCGGTTGGTTTTCGATTTGGCAGATAGGTATATCTTTTGACTTGGCCATCTTCGGCACCTCCGTTTCTTCGAGGAGATGTAAGGCCTTTTTATCTTTCATGCCATCTTGAATAATATTGTTCCATTTCACATGCAGACTTTGCATCAGCTATGGTTGTCAATGATCTTCCTCACTTTTGACTAATTTTTTGACCTTGACATTTCTTTGCATTTCAGCTACATCCTTTGGCTTTATCTCCACTCATGTGTGATCTCAAATATCGAACTCAAATGTTGCAACCTTGCTGGGAATCGAACCCGAGCCCTGGTGGGGAATCAATTCTTGGAATATCTCTAGAAAGAAGGTGGAAGTTGAAGTGGTACACTGCTCAGCACAAGATGAATCTCTGCGGTAATTGTTTGCCTTCAAGCTAACGACGTTACCGAATGCAGTTCGACCTGGATGAAAAAGGGCCCGGGTTCGATTCCTGGCCAGGTAACAACAATGGAGTTTGGTAGTTGTCCAGCCTGGCTTCACGGAAAGTATCTGATTTGATAAAAGGTTGTTCTGATCATACTTAACAGGATAAGAATGAGATGCGGAGATGAAGCCATGCTGAATAGCTGGGACATGCCAAGAAGTGTCAAGGTCAAAAAAGCATCAAAGAATAGATCATTGAAAACTTGTGTCAAATAATACACCAAAATGTACATAAAAACTATCTCAGTAACCAAAATAGTCTGATGGCCACTTTATTGTGGTTTCATTACAAAGATCTGACAAGCATAATATGTCTGAATAATTTTATTTTTCTTTAGGCCTTTGATTGCCACATGCATGAGGAATCTCACCTGAATTTTGTTTCAAAGCTTGAAGACTGCAATGTGTACAAGATTAATTTTCTGAGAAGGCAATCAGAGGTTAGTTTTTCGTCCAATGTTGTGTCTCATTTCCATGCATGTGTTTTTCTTCATTAATATTATTTTTTACAATTTTCTGATGTCCGGTTGTGATGCAGAGTTCCCAGTCTTCCATCATTTTCATTTTTTCCTGTTTCTTTTCTGATGTGGACCAAGAGATGCAACTGTAAATGCAGAAAATGCTTTCACAGGCCCGGTGCCTTGAACTGTGTCAGCATTAAACTCACATGATGGAAATTATTCCGAAGTGGTGGATTCACAGAAGGGAGGCCCAATCTCTGTATATGCTTAAAATAGATGGCTTTATGGTCTGCATAATGTTCCTCTCCCACGATTGAATGCCTTTAAATATGGACAAGATCCGGTTCACCTTGGTACTTCCTAGGGATGTGCGGCACCAAGAATTTTGGTCGGCACCGGCACCAAACCGGCACAGGGCCATCTTTTGGGGTACGAGGGGCCCTGGGGCTTTGCCATGAAATGGGCCCCGAAGGGAAAATTTGAACACCTGGAAATGTGCGTTTCTTGACAATTTCCATTCAACAAAACTGCCCAAGTGCAGACTTCGAAAATTAAAGTTTGGCCAATCAAAGATAAAACCGAAAAAATTAACATTCAAAAAATTGACATCCACAATCAAACGTCTTGACAACAAAATTGAAAATGCGCACAAAGAATGGCAAAAATCACAAATTTTCAAAATGGTCTCGACATTCACATCGAAAATAATCAAAGATGTCATTAAAACAATGTCATCCAAATTGTGTCCATGTTTGTCAACAGACCCAAGCCACATTCTGTCCTGTTTTGTGGTCGTCCGAAGTTTACTTCACTCGCAACAGAGTTCGAGAATCTCTGGAAAATGAGCCATCAAATTTCTGCATTCGGAAATTTCCAATGGGCAAAGGGGTCAGAGAATATTGCCTCCAGCCTTGCAGTCTCCTGTGCATTCAAAATTGCAAGGCTTTGTTTGCGAGGTTTCAAAAAAGGTGAAAAATTGTGAGGATTAAAAAAGCCCTGGAAACCACCCTCCAAGCGGCCACGGGTTTTTTGCGTGAGAAAAAGTTTCCAAAACAGTGGCCTCAGAATCTCCTCCATACGGTACATTTCCCTTTATTTGCAATTTCAATCGGATCGGCGTTGAAATTATAATGCTGTCGGTGGGCTCGATCATGGGACCACGCTGGAGGCAGAGGTACCTTTCACTTGACCTCGTTTATTATACTGCCCCTTTCGTGTTCCAAAATTAGGTACGATTCCAAACTGTCAAAATGGGGCTGTGATTATGGGCTGCTCTCTGTGTTATGTGCATGCCTCAACGATTTACTGCAGATCCGCCCTGGATCAAGTTGGCAGTGGTGAAAGTCAAGCAAGATGCTACGAATAAGATATAATCTCCAAATCAAAACGAAAGTAAAGAACATACCTAAGTGCTGAACACATGGAAATTCGTCAAAAATGATGAAATTTCCAATATTTAAAACAACATTGTGGGCCCCTTTGTACCCTGGGCCCTGGGGCGTTCGCCCCCCTACACCCCGTGGTAAAGGTGGCCCTGAACCGGCACTGGAAAAGTGCCTTGTATTCGGCACCAAAATTCGGCACTCGGCACTTTCTGAACTCAGATGGCAATACTCAGCAACAATTTGAGCAATATTCATGTTAAAATGCCACTTTTGATTTGAGTTTAGAATTTATCCTATAGATGGCGCCACATGCTAGTGAGTACAAGTGATTTCCAGTAAGCAGTTTCTGAAAGGAGTGGCAATTCTTTTTTGGGTTCTCTTGTGTTTGCACTTGTCCTCCCTCACCCCACCTATTGTTCGCCAGAGCTGGTACCAATACTGTGGCGTTTGACCCCAAAGAAAGGAATTCCAAATGTCAGTGGTAAGTAAATAAATGCACAGCACAGCCTTTCGAACAAGGTTTTCTATTTTTACGGTGTCTGCAATGCGTTTACGCAGGAGGATGACCTTTTCTTCATGCTCTGCAGCTGGGATGACTGCCTGCATCAGGATCATAACCTCAGATTCAGCGCACAGCGAACGTTGACGTTCTCTCTCAGCAACGTTTGACCCTGAGCTGCGGTTGGTTCTTTTATGTGCGCTCTCTCCTGGTTTCTGCATTGAATATCTTGCGCCTCTTCACCAGATGAGGCGAAGGTATTCAAATGCAATGTGTGCGGCATTAACTGTGGGCGGTGCCGAGTGCCGAACATGGTGCCGCGGCACCAAAAACTTA
The DNA here is from genome assembly GCA_030068105.1 of Sinentomon sp. SZTP_YWyxl. Taxonomy (NCBI): domain Eukaryota; kingdom Metazoa; phylum Arthropoda; class Protura; order Sinentomata; family Sinentomidae; genus Sinentomon; species Sinentomon sp. SZTP_YWyxl. The sequence continues at coordinate 19,155 of JASGXE010005386.1, forward strand.
GCAAACGCTAAGGAACCGGCACTCGGCACCCAATAGTGCCGGTGGTGCCGAGTGCCGAAAAAGTGGTGCCGCACATCCCTAGTACTTCCGGCTTTTTTGATAAGTGGGATGCGAGTAAGTGATCGTGTCTGGCAGCCCATTGTGCATAGAAATTAAAATTTCACAAGTATCTATTTGCTGAATTGGCGGTTGGTAGTTCGGTTTAAGCTGAATGTGAGCTGCAGCCCCACTGTAGTGGGACTGTTGAGTCTGAAAAAAGAAAAGAGAACATCTTAAAGCCACGTCAGAATGGACAGATTTTAGCATCAGACTTTTTTAGATCCTATGTATGTCCAAACAGATTGTCACTTGCAACAATGGGCAATTGGTCAGTGCTCCAATGTTCTCTTTTGCCCATTGTTGCAAGTGACGAATCTGTTTTGGACAGACGATCTGAAATAGTCTCATGCAAAAATCTGATGTGGTTTTACAAGGCAAAAACTGAAAAATCCTTATGCAGAGAAGAATTTCATCACAATGCTGACTTTGTGGATAAAGCATCAACTGCCCACCCTAGAGCATATTTCGCGAGCGATAATGATCTTACACCAAGTTCGACATTTTCCTTTCCTTTACGGTTGAGTCTGGTTCACATATCGGGATTATTACAGTACACTCCCAGAATTGATGAGTCGGTCGAGTCGGACATTGAGCCGGTGTTGCCATTTATTGGTCCTTGTGCCGACACAGGATGGGGAAGACCAATGGTTATCGTGGCTCAAGTTCCAATCTGTCATGTTCCAAGGATGGTTTCACTACTTAAACCAGACTCAACCACAATGGAGACAAGTTATATGATATATCACAATTTAACTTATTGTTTGATCCTCTTTAACGCAACAATTTGATTTAGATGGAGGAGTGTGTTTACACATCCGAGGTTGAGCTGCTTCAAGGGGAGAGGAAGCTTGTAAAGGAACAGCCACGACATTGTGAAGTATGTGCTACAGATTACACCGGCAGCATAAATGGACATCAACAAGGTTTACGACATCAGGTTTGAGTTACAGTGATAATGAACTGGCCACCATTGCTTATTTCATTTTTTGCTCCACACTTATTAAATGCAACAGGGTCTGATTGGAAGAGAATGCCTGAGCGCTCCTGTTGAAATGGCACAATGGTAATGCAGGCTAACCAGTAGATATCCGTTGTGCCAGTTGCCTTCCGCACATCTTCATTCAATCTGGACTTGAATGGCACCAGGTGTCATCAACTTACAGGTGTTGCACATGGTTGGCTGGCACAAAGTCAGCATCCGTCTGGTGGCAACACTCATGAAATGGAAGGAAGAAACAAATTTATCACCTCCATATTTTAGATGGCGGTCCAACCCACGCTGTGTAAAGAAAGTCTGCACAGTTTTTTCTTGCAGGACGTCATGCACGTTTGGGACTGTTTCGCAATCTCGAACACAGCAAAAAATCTGTCGCTTTTCGGAACTACTTTCAGGCCTCGAGTCTCTCCTCAAACCAAGTTGGCGTGCGGTGGGTGTCAGATGCTGGCAGGCACTCTAACCAACGCATTGTTCCCGAAGATAAAGCGCAACGCCGGGGGAGGGGTTCGGGGAGGGGGTGTCCCCCTCCCTCCCCGAAGGGAAGAAATTTTGAAAAAATGAAGCCTCAAATGGTGCTCAGATTGCTCATTTTTTTTTTAAAAACTGAGCATTTTTCACAACAGTATGCATCCAGTTGAATAGCAGCACACGGTGTGGACGACATGTTTCAGTGACGTGATTCGAAACTGAGGTGAAAGGAAAAGGACAATGCGATGGATTTGTTTCAATTTCAAAAGAATATTACACAGCAAGCAAAGCCCAGATTGGGGCAATTGCGGAGCAATGTCGCCATGCACCCCATTAGCACAGGCCTGGCTATGCCACTGCAACTTGCAAGCCAATTCCCATTCCTCCTGAATCAACATTTGGCCGTCCTTGTCATTCAAAAAATGCGGCAAACAGCATGCTTGACGAAGCGAGGTTTGCATTCATCGCAGGCTCAGTGCTCAGTCTGCAATTGTCATTCATCACAGCAGAGTTGTGATCAGCGAACAGAGCAACAACGACAACAGAACAATTCGAATATTGACTGAGCAGAGATGCAGCTGGAGGCAGATTTCAAAGTGCCTACTCCGCAACAAAACTGCTCCACTTGCGGTGGGTGAATTCACCTGGTGGGATGGAGCAGCATGGGCTTCATCGCATCCCCGCATATCCCTCAAAGAAGGTAAAATCATTTGCTGCCTCTTCTGAATCTCATGGGCCAACGGAGCAGGGGATTCGCTTGCGTCTGGAAGACCAGCGAGAAAGAGGGTGGGTAGGGTAACTTCTGTTGATGTTGGCATTGGGAAAGAAGGGAGTTCCCAGTCAAGCCAGTAGCAGCAGGCAAATCAGAGTGTGCCTTTCTCGTACATGGCTCACATTGTGGGCTTCTGTGGTCACGTTTTGTCCTGTAAAAAATCAAAAATGCACAATTCACGAGATTTTTCTTGGGCAGGCAGCGCCTGCCCTGATCGCACGCCACTGAAACCAACCGATCAGATGCAAAAATTTCACCTGCATGAGTAAGTCCAGACTTTGCGAGCATCATAACTTCTTTATTTTTGGATGGAAAAAATTGTCCAAATGAAAAGTGCGTGCCGAAATATGCCAATGATTTGGGCCCATTTCTCATTAATAGGGGAACAGACAGCACTTGTTTCGATCAAACAACCTTGTCTCAACCACCAAAGCACTTTTAACCCTTACTTGACTATGGGGTGGTCCAATGGACCACCCAAGTCGAAAAATGGCCACAGTTTTTTTTGCAGGATTGTGACAGCCCCGCCCTTCCATGTATTCCTCAGGCAGGGTGGGGGGTTCAGGGTTGAAAGGGCCAAAACATTTCCCCCAGGATTTTTTGAGTTATTGGCAAAGTGGTCCAATGGACCACCTCATGGTTTTAAATTTTTTTCCATACCATGAAGTGGTCCATTGGACCACAAGCTTAATACTTGGAAGAGATGCAATTGTGTATTCCAAAATGAGAGATCTCTGTATCATGGATGTTGTTTTGCCAACCGTTGCCAATTCCACTAACTTTTCTGGAAATTTCTTGGTGTGGTCCATTGGACCACCTCATGGTATTCCCACAATCTGGGGGTGATCCATCAGACAACTTGAATTTTCTCAGTGATAAACAAGTAAAACCACTTTGGTTTTTGTTCTTTTCTCAAGTTTTGAGCAAATTTATGAATCTAAGGCGAAAGTGACCGACTAGGTAGATTAGTATTGTGGAATAGCTCTCAAAATGGCCGAACAATGGCGACCTACGTCTCAGCCATCTGCATCAAAGCCAATCAATGTGTGTTGTCATTTCTTCTGTCCGATTTTCAATCTATGACTGGAGAAGATCTATTTTTTTGACTGATTAGCCTAATTGGATCTCTAATGATGATTCTGTTCTTCAGATTGAGTGGGTGGTCCATGGACCACCTCACGGTCTAGTTTCGACTTTTTTTTAATTTTTTTTTTCTGAAGGACAAAAACAAAAATGCAGCTTTGGGCAATGCCATGCTGTTCATTGGCACTGTTTTGAAGAGTGTGGGTGATATTTTGGAATTTGGAATAAGAACCAGTGTTTTGTGATGTTTTGTAAAAAACCAGTATTTTTTATGCGCATAAAGCACCAACCATTCACCAGTTCAGAGCAGTTAAAAAAAAACACAGACTGCATTCATCATTGTTCCCACATAAAATCAAATCTCACATCGAAGTTGAAAGTTTGAAATTATCACACTGTTGAAATGTTAACTGAATTAAAAATTTAAGGTCACAAAGATGACACTGTAAAAACAAGGCAAAATCACGTTTTTTGACCTATCGCATCCAAAAAATATGGGAAGGATCGGTGCTATCTCAACCAAAATTTGGGTCTGACCTCAAAATTGATCAATTAAAATATAAATTGACTCCATAACATGCTTATTAGCTTAGAAGTGGGGGAGGTCCAATGGACCACCCCATGGTGCTGCACGGTGCAAAAAGAGCATGGTCAAGTAAGGGTTAAGGAAAATAAGGGAGGCCTTTGAGAGATTGTGCAAATTGAATAAACAAATGCATCATTGACAAAAAGTGTTTGCACAGATGTGAACCCTTGGTTTCGATTCCATCTTTGCCTCCAGCTGATTTATCTCCCTTAGCATGATGGCTTTTAATTATCCTGTTGTGGCAAAATTGGTCAGATTGTCAATCCATCTTCAGTCGCTGACAGCTGACATACATTAAGTTACTTGTCTCCCTTCAAATATAATCGGACAGGTTGAATCGCTCTGAAGTGCATTCGGATTGTAAAATAATATCACATGTTGGAAATATTCTTTAAAAAATGATTGAAAATCTCAGAAAAAAATGACATCGAAGAAAAATTTGGTTCATATCTCCATGCACATTCTCTGCTCTGCATGATGTTGTTCTTGTTATAATTTTTCATTACATTTCAGCGCCTGGAACAGTTCTTACATCCTGCATGCAACATGTGTGATTGTACTTTCGGAATGAGGATTGAGTATGAGACCCATCTATTGTCTGTTGGCCATTTGCAGGTATAATACAGGCAAATATTTTTCATTTGACAATGACATTTAGTTTAGGAAGACCGATTCAAATTGATTACTTATCCCCATTATCACAATGCTTTCTGTCAGCCCAGCGATCCGCTAAATAACTATTGGTGGTTGTGATGTAGATAACCATTCGACATTTTTGTAATCATCTAAAACTTCACACAAGATCATATCTTATGAAACTGATGTGACGGGACACAATAGATCTCGACAGTTTTAGAGGCAAGCCGCACGATCCCATGAAGGTGTTATGGAATCCGATACAATTTTACGTGTAGAGGGGACTCTCTTTTGAATGGATCAAATCGGCCCATCTCAAATGGATCCCATGCTTTCATCAAAATCTAGCATCAAACACCACTCGTTTCTCTTGCCTTTTCTAATCAGTAATCAGACTAATGAATCTAGCTAGGCCTTTATCTTTTGCGACTGAAATTCTCTTTCATGCTGCTTGCTTTATTTATTCCATTTGAAGATGCAAGCTGAGAATGCTGAGCACCCTCCATTCAGAAATTCGAAAGAAACTTTGATTTCTCTGCTGAATCAGCCATTTTCGACGAAGAGTTTTCACTGTTGCAAGAATTCCGGTTTCTTTTCAAGCATTCTTGATAGCATTACCAGTGTGCATCTTCAAATGGAACAAGCATTCCTCACACTAATCTAAATTAGATAAGATTAAAGTGGCTAAAATTCCAAACGTTATGCCAAAAACTTATCAATGATCAAAAAATGTTCAGTGTTTTTGTCGTAATCGTCAGAGTTTTGCTTCACTTCCGTTATTCTCTTGAATTACAATTTCCAGGCAGTTGCAAATGAACTTAAAAGTGTTCGGGATGACCTTGACGATGATGGTCTGAAGGCTTTCGATCAGAGAGTACTGGAGAAATATGCTTGGATTCCACCCGATCCCCTTGGTTAGCTCAAATTCAGGGACTTGCTCAGTTCACTGTCAGTGAGGTTATTTGCCAATAGTGCAGAGTTCTGTGTTGCTAGTCCTTTTTGAGAGGCTTTTGTTGGTACTGAGACGAAGGTACTTAACATGTTATTCCTGGATATTGTGAGTCTCAAATTTGCTGTGGCCAAAATTGTGAGTCTCAGATTTGCTGTGGGTGGCAAAATGAGGTGGTTAAACGAGGGAATAATCTGTTTTTTTTCCTGCACTTTCCTCAAGGCTAGGGATGTGCGGCACCACTTTATCGGTACCACCGGCACGAAGGGGTGCCGAGTGCCAAATCCTTAGCGTTAGCCAAGTTTTTTGGTGCCGCAGCACCGTTTTCGGCACTCGGCAGCTCCCACAGTCAATGTCATACACATTGCATTTTAATGCCTGAGCCTCCTCTGGTGAAGAGGCGCAAGACATTGCAATGCAAAAACCAGGAGAGAGAGTGCACATCAAGGAACCAACCGCAGCTCAGCGGCAAACGTTGGGGAGAGGCATTATTTTTTTTTCTAATCCACTTCTGCGGACAGTAGCATCACAACAGCCAATCCCGCTGTCTGAATTTGTGACGTCGTCAATTTTGGGATTTTTGCTTTGCCATTTGGCATGTTTGCCACCGCTTCACAACTATCTTTGGTCGCAATTGGGCTAGGTTAGGTCAGGTTAGGTTTGCTTTCGAAAATTAAATGTTGAAATTGGCTGGAATTCCCATCAACCAATCAGAAACGCGCTTGCGGAAGTGGATTGGGAAATAATATGCTGGGGAGAGCGAACAGAAAATATGCTGCAGAGGTCGCGAGATGCCTGATAAATCTCTTTGCTCATGATTGTGTGATCTCAAATGAGATACCTACGATCCCCTGCTGACTCTACAACTCCAGAATGATCTGAACAAAATTTTTGATTGGTGCAAAAAGTGAGGTATGAGATTGAATGAAAATGAGTGTGTTTTTCTTTGTTTCACTAAAAAAATGCCCCCCATCCTAGTTGTTACTCTGTTAATAGTATAGCCTTGCCCGCAGTTGATAAGACAAAATACCTTGGTGTCACTTTCACAAAGACCTTGAGTTGGGAGGAACATATAAAGCATTCAACAAAAAAAGCTAATGCCACCCTGTGTTTTGCTTGGCGTACTTTTTATTGTGCCAGCAAAAAGAAATACAGAAGGTGTATTTTTCCTTGGTTCGCTCAATTATGGAATATGTCTCAACTGTGTGGGATCCCTACAACAAAAGTCAAATGGAGGAGGTAGAGAGGGTCCAGAGGAGCGGCCCGTTTTGTTGCAGGCAGATACTCCCCACTGGATAGTGTGTCCGATATGATGCAAGAGCTGGGGTGGAGCTCCTTGGCTCCTGGGGTGGAGCTCCGTAGGAAGGTTGCTCGGTTGGCTGGTTTATTTTTGGAGCTGAATAATGTAGGCGGCTGGTCCTCCATAAAGGAGTTTTTATTGCCACCTACCTAGTCATTTTGGTAGACGAGATTTTAAGCACTATTCTGCTGCTTGTCACAAAAATGTGGGGAAGTATTCTTTTGCTGTCTGGACCGTGAGTGAATGATTGGAATGCCCTTGGTTCTGAGGTTTTTGGGTCAGATAGTGATATTAGTGTGGGCACCTTCAAACGAAATGTAGATCTTGGCTGATGAAGTAACATTGCTATGCAACTGTTTATCATTGTTGTGAGTACGTGCATCTTTCTCTTCATTTGAAAATCTTGTGACTCTTTGAGCTCTTGTTCTGTAGGCTTACACGCCATCGATGTTTTGTGTTAATCTGCGCCTGGACTCTCGTCCTTGCAAATAAAGTTGTTTGATTGATTGATTGAACGCCGGCAACTTTCGCCTGTGCGCTGATTCTCAGGTCATGTTCCTGATGAGGGCAGTCATTCAAGCTGTCCTGCATGGATAAAAGATCATCTACCTGCGGAACGCATTGCCGAGACCATGAATATTTTTTTTAAACCCCTGTTCATGCAAACAGAAAAAGGTCATCGCTGGGGGACGTGGAGGGAAAACCCAGCCCAAAGGCCAGATAAAAAAAACCCCTCCTCCCAGACCATACGAGCTGCTTACCAAATAAAGAGAGATTGTGGTAGGAAGTCTTCTGGGAATGCCTTTTACCACATCCTCTCATCTGGCTTCTGCAACAGACCAGCAGCACTGCTACTGCTTTTTTGTTGTTTATTGCGTCGCCATGAAGGTAGGGGGAAAACCCGGTCCTTTCGGACCAGAAACGCCCTCCTTGCAGCCCCAGAAAGAAGCTGCAGGTGCAAAAAAGCAAAGATTTGGAAGAAAGCCCTTCAAGGGACCCTCTTTTACCAAATCATTCGACTCTGCCACCAAGCTGCTCTGCCACCAGACCTGCTACTGCCGTGTGTGAATAAAAAAACCTTATTCGTATATTTACTTACCAATGACATTTGAAATCCCTTTCTTAAAGGTCAAACGCCCTAGGACTCCTCAAGTACCAGCCCTGGCAAACAATAGGTGGGGTGAGGACAAGTGCAAACATAGGAGAACCAAAAAAGAATTACCAATCGTTTCAGAAAATACCTGCTCACTCACAGTGCAACTCACAATGAACTTTATCTCAATTTTTTGATTCCTTACTGAAACAGACCAGGAGTTCGATCATCCCTGGTTTTCTGAAAAATTGGACATGAGGCAACGATTGAGGAGACAAATGATGCACAAAGCTGCCGGATTTCAGAAGTCAGCGAAATCGAGGAAGGGGAAGAACAAGGGATGGCAGAACAACAACACTTTCTTCTCAGATGACAATCATTCAGTGTCAGAGCATGATGTCATAAACAGAAAGTATGACCACATGACCCCTGTTGGTAAGTTATCCTGTTGGCAGTACAGTACGTTGCGAAAAACCTGTTACATATACAGGGGGAACGGGAGATGATGATTTACATTTGCAAAATACTTGTTACACATATGGAGACGTAATGGAAGAAGGTGATTTCCTTTTGCAAAATACTTGTAACACATATTGGCTTCGATAGGACAACCAGCGAACAAGAATCACTATGCGGTCATGGACTACATTGTTAAAATTGTCCCATCTAAACCAATATGTGTAACAAGTATTTTGCAAATGAAAATCATCATCTCCCATTCCCCTTGTGTTTGTAACAGATTTTTTGCAACGTTCTGTACATAAGTGACAATCTTGTCTCAATTATTACTAAAATTTATTTTGCAGTTGATAAGTAGTAAGCAAGTGAAGCAAGATCCACAGATGCAGGCAATGATTAAGAATTTGAAAAGGATGTTGCGGTGTGTCCACATTTCTGTTGTCCCAGGCAGATTTACCAGTACGGGTGGCAATTCAGGTGTCATCTTCTACATGGCAGGCTTTTTTGATCCTGCAGCAACATGTGGGTTGCCTTTGGTGTCACTGCGTACATGCAACGTTAGTGAGTGCCCTTACTTTTTTCCACACTTGGGATTTGTCCACTCCAACCTTAGATAAATGCCGCAACTCGCAAGGGCAATAGACACGATTTGAGACCTACGTATTATGATTGGCAAAACAGATTCGGTCGGTTTCCTTGCACAACATCAGTTTTCTTTCTGGCTGTAATCCTTTGTGAGTATTCATCAATTTCTTGATTAAACAGAAATAAAGTGCATATTGTATTGCAGTCTACTCAAGACATCACAAAGTTCAACAAGCAAGCTAGACCAAATAACATTGCTACAAGTACAAGATTATCCTCTGCAGTGCACCATGAATGGTAGACAGTCAGATGGCAGAGGCAGCTTTCTTTCTCAACTGTACTCTACCACGCATCTTGCCTTTCCGCTGTTGGTTCTTTGCCCACAAGGGTGGCAGTCTGTATGAAATGTGAACAGAATTTGAAAAAAAGCACAATTTGAAAATTTTTTAAAAATTTGAAAAAAAAATGAACACAATTTGAAAAATTTCATGTTTAATTATTTTTCAACTGGTTGAATCTTTTCGAGCCTCAAGTTTCCCCCTTTTCTAACTTGGCTCCTCCATCATTCAGACTTTGAACTTTCTCACACACAGTTCAATCTTGACCAAACATAATTCCCGAATCCCAAATGTCTGCTGCCTGATTTATCAACTTCGTGCTTTTTGTCTGCAATGGCCTACTTGTCTCTTTTGTCTGCATTGGCCAACTTTATCTCTTGTCTGCAATGGCCAATTTTGTCTCTTTTGTCTGCAATGGCCAACTTTGTCACTTTTGTCTGCAATGGCCAACTTTGTCTCTTTTGTCTGCAATGGCCAACTTTATCTCTTTTGTCTGCAATTTTACTAACTATTATTTTTACAAAATATACTTTTCAGGGTGTCTCGAAAACATTTCGCCAAAATTCGTGGAGATGTTCCTGACGGCAAAACAAATCGAATTTAATCAGTAAAAAATTTTGCTCCGGGCCCCTATTTCAATGTTATAACCCCCCAAAGTCCCCCAAAATGGACCCATTCGGGGTATTCATGGGGGAGGTAAGATTTCATCGTAGAACTGTCAAATTTTCAGAACAGTTTCTACGTATCGAGTAAAACATAAAATATTCAGTGACAAAATAACCAACAAGCCCCCATTTTCACTCAGTGCTCCCCCAAAAATCCAAAAAAGCCCAATTTGTGGTGGTCTTGTTTTAACTGAGATATTAAAAGTGGATCGCCACACAAATGCCATTTTTCGAGAAGAGATCTACAAAAGCACGCTGAATAAAAAAGATTCGGTGAGAAAAGTTGCTCAGACCCTCCATTTCCACGCAATCGTCACCCTAAAACCGGTGAAAAGAGTCTCTTTTTCATGGTAACCATGGTAACCGTCGGGGTTGCTTGCCATGGTTACCATGAAAAAGAGACTCTTTTCACCGGTTTTAGGGTGACGATTGCGTGGAAATGGAGGGTCTGAGCAACTTTTCTCACTGAATCTTTTTTATTCAGCGTGCTTTTGTAGATCTCTTCTCGAAAAATGGCATTTGTGTGGCGATCCACTTTTAATATCTCAGTTAAAACAAGACCACCACAAATTGGACTTTTTTGGATTTTTGGGGGAGCACTGCGTGAGAATGGGGGCTCGTTGGTTATTTTGCCATTGAACATTTTACGTTTTACTCGATACGTAAAACCTGTCCTGAAAATTTGACAGTTCTACGATGAAATCTTACCTCCCCCATGAATACCCCAAATGGGTCCATTTTGGGGGACTTTGGGGTATTACATGAAAATGGGGGCCCGGAGCAAATTTTTTTACTGGTTAATTTCGATTCATTTTGCCATCAGGAACATCTCCACGAATTTTGGCGAAATGTTTTCGGGACACCCTGAATATACGCCCACTATTTTACTAACAAACCTGGCTTGGTTTAGACAAGCTCAGCATTGCTCCAAACATGGCTCACCCCACATCACTCCGGATGGATTAATTTTAAGCACATCAGTTTTGACCATCTGACTTTGATCTGGTTTTATTTCACTTGAGGAAGCTTCCCGTTTGTGGTGCCCGTGCCTCAATTAATTGAGCCTCACGTTGTGATAGAAAAGTTATTTTTTAAATTTCCAGAACGTCCTTTTTTTTATACAGGCCTAAAAATTGCTTTATGCACGTGTGATTGGCCTCTGTTGCACTTTTTGCGTTTGTATGGATTTTTCAAGTGCAGACTGTTAACTTTGTCCATGTCAACTGGAGACAGGTTCAGATCCTGTATAATGTTCAAAATATGAGTTGCGTCACCATTGAGATTTCGCTTCTCATTTTCCTGCAGTCAGCAGTCCTTACTGTGGAGTTTTGCGAAGAGTGAGAAAAAAATCGAAATGCATGCTTGGCAGACTCGGTCCACAGTCCCAGGGGATCTCGGACCGATCCACCTCCTGGAATAATGAAGTCGAAATTCAACAGCATTCTGCCTGCTTCAAGGTTGAACTTTCAGGAGCACTTCGAGTGCAGAGTAGAATTCAGGTCTCGTGTGAGTGGTGACGTATCGATACAGATTAAATTGTGGAAAGCGCAAGAGATTGCGCTGATTTGAGATGGGTGAGAGCCAGCAGCCTGGGCATGCTGCAGATGGTTTTGCCCTGTCTGCTTCAATTTTAATTTCAATTGCTGAATATACCAATCGCAATTAACAATCAGCTATACAAACAGCGTCGTCAATAATAAAAAAAAAAATGGAAAGAAATGAAACAAAAGCAAAAAATCAATCTTCACACAACCACAGGAACAAGGAAATCAAACCAAATGTGGAATATTTGTTGCAACTGTAAGCAAGATTACCTATTTCAATGGCAAAATAATTTCTGTTCCATCCTCATAAGCAACTAGGCACTTCAAGTGACTCTAAATGAGCAGAGTTTGACGGGAGGGCATTCCATTCCCGAAGAGTTTTTGAAAAAATGAGTGAAAATAGGGGTTGAACTTTATTGTAGGAACAAAAACCTGGGACAGGTGATTTGACCTGCGGTTGGTATTTTTGGGATGGAAATTGCCTGGCAAGATTAGGGCCTAATGCCGAAGTGCCGCTAAAATAGTTCTTCAGAATGGAAAGCCTTCGCAGAGCCCTCCTCTCCCTCAGTGTCGGAAGCATCAAATCCTCGAGCATGGCAGTAACACTAGATTGATGTGGCAGTGTGACTCTGGCCCAACTTACTGGGTTGCAGCACGTTGGGCCAGAGTCAACTGCTCTGTTTGCTTGACTGGCAGTGCGATGAAGGCAATGCAGACTGCTTGACTGGCAGTGTGATGATGCTTTTGACAGGCAGTGTTGCCCCGTTTCTTCAAGTGGCAGCGAGATCCAATCTGAGCCAGCTGGATTGCTATGTTATGTTGCTTGAAGTGTTGTCATGTTTGCTGAACGGTCGCATGATAGCATGGAAATTGAAGCCCGGTGAATTACATTGCATATTATATTGTTTACGTTTACATATTTGGCTGAGTGGCATTAAGACAGTGGGGGAGATCATGCTTGACTCATTGGAGTTTGGGTAGTCTGGGTTGTGGTTGAATGACAGTAGTTGAGCATGTGTCTATATGACAGGTGATCTTGAATTGAACTGGAGTTTGTGATGTTGTCTGCATGGCCAATGACAAAATAGCAGAGTTTTCACTTGATAAATGATAACGAAATAAAAAATATTTCATTCAATCTCTGTGGTTACTTTAAATGGTAAATCAGTAGAATATAATCCTCTCATTTGTTTCTGATTTTATCAATATCTTTTCAGGTCTTGAGCGAATTGAGAATGTTACGGGATTCTATTGCCACATTTGTAGAAAATTATTCGCAGAGGAAGAGATTGCAAAAACGATTCATTGTAAAACTCGTTACCATCAGGAAATGTTCTTTGCCCTAGAACGGCTGAAGAGAAAGGATTTAATTGAATCTGAGGTAAAATTACCATTTATTTTAAATTCATCTGTCTTCGATCGATCGATCCGAGTCATTTTTAAACAATGACATGAAATCATAAACAACAACAACTGCGCTCAATCAAATGTCATTGTTCAATTTGCATTGCTAACAAAATTCTGTCATGCAATTTCACAAGGGTCTCCCTCAAAAAGTAACCGCAGGAGACACGTTTCAGCAGTCGCACGTCTCCTGGGTAATAGCATGAACCACTTCCCAGCAGGAATTGTTGCAAACTGGATCATCCTCAGATCGCTTTCACTCAGAATTTCAATGGCTTCCACTGACTTAATGCATGATTCAATTCGGAAGCCACCTCAAGCTCATCCGAAACTACACAACCGGAAGTGGCTAGCTGGTATTAAAGATGGAATTTGGACATAAAAATGCTTCCAACCCCGGGGAGAAATCCTCCGGAGGAGTGCCATTCCGAGATTGCGGGTATAATTTTCTCCAATTTTAATTTGAGATAACGTTTTCAATAATTAAAAACGGAGATCGAAATTCTGTTAACATGCAATCTCCAAGTTTCTACGCCTTGTTATAATTTTCTCCATTTACTCAATGCTAAAAAAATTGTACCTGCAATGTTGGATTAACTCTATTCCGGAGAACTTCTACCCGGGGTAAGCATAGCATATCACCTGCACCTGCAGAAGCACTGGGAGGAATTCTCCAAAATTAGGTAAACAATATCCAAATAACTCACAGGATTTTTAAATTTTACTATTAAAATAGGCTAAAATCAAGTTCCCAGCTAACTTAACATTGACATTAACTTCATTCAGTCACTTTACAATCATCAACTTCACATCAATCAAATCTTTCATGTCATTAGATTTATAGGTTTATGACATGTCATGGGATTTTAGAACATGCATAATGGCAAAGACAGAGACTTAGAAGGAATGTTTCAACTCAGGCAGACATCATTATGGGGGGCTTGCAAGTCCCTGGGTGCCTTCTCAGGGCTTTTTGATAAAATACAGTTTGTAAAAATCTAAAGGCTTGAAATGAACAGCATAAATTCGTTGAAAATTTCAATTCATTGCCACGATCGGTGCTCCGATAAATTGTGTGGACTTTTTACTTTCTTGCTATCTACAGGGTGATGAATTGGTTAGGTTAAGCGGTTTGCGAGTTCAGATATTGTGCCGCCTGTGTTTAAACTGGTCACCACCGTCAACTGCCGTAAATAGCAGAGGTGGTGATGGCGACGGAATTACTTCAACCATAAATGCATTTTTCCCAATTTGAGTGTTGCCGCCAAAACTTTATTTTTCTTTGTTTTTTACGCTTAAGTAGGACGAAGAGAAATGTGCCAGATTGCAACAAAGCTCGGCAAAAACATCAGATTGCGACTATTGGTATCAAATGAGGGAATGTTTTGTGTTTTCAAATTTTGCAAGTTGAGTGTTCGTTAAAATCATATCGATCTTCAATTTGTTAAATGTGTGGTCAAAGTTTGGCAATTTGTTCTGAGTGACCTCGGGTACGAATGGTCACTCGAGTTGCGAAGACGCATGTATTCGGCTCTTGGGTAATGCGTGAAAAATGTCTGTTATGTCTTGAGCCATGTACCAAATAGTTTTCTCAACAAACCAAACACCATCGCCTTTGTTGGAGTATTGAATCAGGTTCCCATCCTGCTCTTCTGCTAATTTTCGATCTCGTCTCGCAACAGTTTTGAAGAGAAACCGCCGCTTAGGCCTATAGGCTATAAGGGATTTCCGGTGCATCCAGTAGCTTCAACTGATGTGGTGAACTGCCAGGTCGATTTTTTTCGATGAGCAGCACGAATTTTTTTGCTCTCATCTGCCCGAGGTTAAAGTCCGGACGTGGCAGTCTCACAGTTGGTAACAACCAGGGGAGATGGATGGAATGGAGCTGTTTTAACAGTGGGTGACATGGGAATGCGATGGCGTGAATGGAAAAAACTCTCCCTGATATGCTCCCATTTTTTTAGAAAGCGGTCACACGGTCAACGGGAAAACATTTTTTCTTTAACTGGGCACAACGAAAAACTTTGAGAAACTTTGGCCCTTCTGTAAATTTAGCACCATTGGGGGCCACGGCTCAAAAAAACTGTATCCTCTTTGAAAACCAACTTTGCAACCCTTTGGCAAAAAACATCGCCACAAGAACTAATGGATGCGTTCGAAATTTTCATTCAATTTTTGTATGCCTCATTTCTCACCAAGATCAAAAAGGGTTTTCCGACATTTTCAATTCTAATTTTCTAAAACTCGGGAAGCTTCAGAAAGGACTTCAAAACGACTTCCCGAAAAACGCAAGCCAATTCAAAAGAAATTGCGTAGCATGCGGCATTGATTCATTGTGATGCACATGCCTAAATGATTCCCACAGTGCTGCGACGCCTGAATGCAACACATTGAAAACATTCAACCAGCCGCTCTGATTCAACGCTGTTTCCCTTGTTGTGACATCAGCTGCCAATCACGCAGCACTCACCCGCGTTGAATCCACCGCAATAATGAGACTCGGCTCGCCTTTGCATCCGCACGGGAAGCTTTGCGGGAACAAAGGTGAACAGCGCTGTCAACGCCGCTGGTTATTACGCCTCTGTGCGAGTGTGCAATTCTGTTGCACTGGCTGTGAACTTTGACCTCAGGCGGAGACAGGCAAAAGACAGGCGCTACTGTTTTTGAAATTCGACGAAAAGAGCGAAGGAAAATCGCAAGATGAGTTTAAGGTATTGGGTGAGCAGGAAGTTCATTTATGCTCTGCTTTTTGAAAGTTGTGATAAGAAATCGATGATGGTTCGGATAACAGATCGACACCGGCCCAGCCTTTCACCGCAATATCTGCTTCCCAGATAAGGCTACTTTCGTTCTCCACAGCCACGAAACCACCAACAAAATAGGAACTGATCATTGGTCCCTTTTTCCTTTAGGAAAACTTGACGGGAGACATATTTGCAGCTTCTCCAGCAACAGGTCTTCCCCGCAGTGCACAACCATCTTATCGCAAGCAACTCTTCGCTGGGGCGCACGCCCATTTCATTCTAAAATTGAGGAGTTTCTAAACGCCCAACTTCTTGGTAGATCGGAAGAGG
Source organism: Sinentomon sp. SZTP_YWyxl (assembly GCA_030068105.1). Taxonomy (NCBI): domain Eukaryota; kingdom Metazoa; phylum Arthropoda; class Protura; order Sinentomata; family Sinentomidae; genus Sinentomon; species Sinentomon sp. SZTP_YWyxl. Next base: position 35,207 of record JASGXE010005386.1, read on the forward strand.
TGGCCCTCATGAGTGGCCGCCACGATCTCCAGTCCTTACACCGTTAGATTTCTTTTATTGGGGGCATCGGAAATCCAACGTTTACAAAACCACACCCCGCAATCTTCAGGAATAGCTGCAATAGAGCGAGTCACCAGGCAAATCGCACCAGAACATATTGCCAATGTGCTGCAAGAATGGCAACAACGAGTATTCCATTGCATCGCTGCGGATGGCGAGCAATTTGAACACAAGCTGCATTAGCACTCGAAATTTTTAACTTCACATTGTTTGAAAAAAAAACCGCCTTGGACAAATAAAAGGGCGATAAGTGAAAATAGAGAAATGGAAAAGTTGAACAACAATGGGTTTTAAGTGGAATATCGCAGGAGTAGAAATTAAAGTTTCTTACACTCCTTTAATTTGTCCACGACGAAACATGAATGTTCTATTTTTTTTTTTTTTTGAGGAAAAAAAATGCAGAAAAAAATGCGGCTCGTTGGACATCTACAAAACAAACAGATCGCCCTGTAGATGCCGACAAATCAAAAACCCAGGAAGATTAATCAGCGCACCGATCATAGCTTATCACTCGCAATTTTCAACGAATTCTGCAGTCCATCTCAAGCCTTTAGATTTTTACATACTGAATTTACGAAAGCTAGATGGTTTAAGGTATCTTTTCGATAGATGGAAAAATTTATTTATTGAATTCTTTTAGGTGCATTTGATCCCAGGAAAAACAGAAGATTCGAGGAGGAATGCAGAACGTTTTTTTTTTTATTAATTTCATTGAAATTGTGGGATCTCCGCTCAAAGATGGCAACATTAAATATCTTGCAAGATCTGAGTTTGTTGTCGGATTCATTTTTTTTTCTTTCGCAAAATTAGTTCAAATTTTTCGCCAATTCAACATCTGCTTCATTGCCAACATAAAATATCACTGCTTGCTGATTTTTCTTCCTTTCACTTTTTTATGATTGGTTTTTTTGTCTTTTTACGTATTTCAGGAAGTGGAGGACCCTGAAGGACGAGTAAGTGTTTTCGGAGAAATTTGCTGTCGTGAAAAAAAATGCAATTTCAAAATTGTTGATTGAAACGAAGGTTGAGGGGTCATTCCAGAGAAATTCGGCGTGTCTGTCTACCAACCTGGAATGCTCAGGGAATTTTGTCAGAGCTCTGGAAAACTTGGGGAATTTTGAAAAAGACCCTGGAATTTTTTAATTATGAACTTCCCGATGATGTTTTAAATGAGTGAAACTAAAAAATTTCAAAATTCGGAATGGATTGGAGCAGGTGCAGGGGAGGATGGAGCCTGCTATTCACAACAGAGGATTCGGGACAAGAAGCCGTGAAAAAAAATGAAAGAATGCTATCAAAGAGAAAGAATAATGTGAAATTACCACATTTACTGAATAAGAACATGTATGCCCATATTGAAAACCCTGGAATTTTTAAGTTTCCCTGGAAAATTCAGGGAATTTTGTTTTTCACCCACCCTGAAATTTGTCAGACACCCTGAAATTGCAGTTTTTTTCCTTTATTCGTCAGCCTTCATTGAATTGAATAAGCAAGGAAAAGTGTCGAATGCCTGCTGTGTGAAAAATGAGTCAAGCAGGTTGAAATCAATAATACGATACACTCCCCTGCATATCAGTATGTCGGTTTTGTCCCATTTAGAGAAGAAAATCGCTTCAAAACTAATCTTTCCCTTGCTTTCAAACTTCCCCTGTCTTCCATAACCATAATCACTGAAGATGGCCATTTTTATTTCAGCACTGCTGCCAGCACAGCATATCTTGCAAGACATCCCAGTCCGCAATCTCAGTTTCCAGAGGGAGAATAGCCACTGCATTTACAGCAATTCTCTGACAATGTTACATCACATAACTTGGCATTGCTATTTTTAAATGATAATTTTTATTTCTAAAACTTCCCAGCTGGAGTCAGAAGCAGCCAAGGTGCCCAAAGTTGGTGAGGATGACGTCCAACAAAGGATTGTGAAATCTGTTGGAGATGTTCCAGAAAGAGTTGTCCACTCTTCAAGTGCGACAGAAATGTCAACAGCTGTTGTTGATCGGGGTTTAGAGAATGGAGTGAAGATGACCGCGACTGCAGCACAGGATGATCACAAAATCTGTGTGGACACGAGAGTGGAAGCAGAGGAAGTAAATCACATTGGCAGTGAGCACGGGACGGTGGAACCATCGGAGGTTAATCGAGAAAGCAATGGGCACAACACAGTTGAGGCCGGAAAGATTCAACAAAAAGGGAGTGGGGACAAAAACGTGGGCATAGCGGAGGTTCTAGAAGGGAGTGGGGACAAAAAAATGGGCACAGCGGAGGTTCGAGAAGGGAATGGGGAGAAAAAAGTGTGTGCAGTGGAGGTTGATCACGAAGGCAGTGGGCACAAGAAAGTTGAGGCAGTGGATCAGAATCACAAAGGTGTTGGGGAGGCCAAAGTAGAGTCAGTGGATGAGAATCACGAACTTGTTGGGGAAGCTGTAGAAAAATCTGGGCTAGCATGTGCATTTGATGCTGAAATGGAGGACACAACTGAAATTCTCACAATGAAGAATGATGAAAACGATGCCGAAACAAAGAAAGGTTTGTTTGATTTTTTTTATGGATAGCAAGAAAATGTAATCAAATATATCCCAGCCTGCCCATTATACAGGTGTCTGCTAAAAGCACAACGAACTCCCCGTTATTTGCATCGAGTACTCCTGAGCAGAAAGATTGACTGAGGGCAATTTCTCACCAAAATGAAATTCTGTAAACAAAATGAAGTGCCATGTCGTGATGACCATGAAAATGCAATGCACCCAAAATGCAGGAATAAGCCCGTTGTGTTATTTATGCTTGCTTAGAAAAACCCCTCTGATATACCAGGAGTTAAAAAGAGACATAGATTTTTTGTTTATGCAAACTTGATAGATGGCGACATGACGCTATTTTGTATTTTCCAGTCACCCTGTTACTGCATTTAACTTAAAGTGCCAACTTTTTAACTTCAGCTCGAAATACACAATGCCTTTCTCTTGCAGTTCGACCTTTGGAGCAAATTCATAGCAGGCAGGCTTCCAAAAATATTGATCGAGAAATTTAAAATTTTGCAGTCTCTTATGACATTTAATTTTGCTCTTGGAATAGAGCATGCATGCCATTTGTTGAAAATTTAGCACTTTTTTGTGAAAGCAGCTTCCAAAATACGAGAAGAGCCATTCTTTACTGAAAAACGTTTGTTTCCATTTTCCTTTTGGTTCCAATCCACAAGCTTTCTAAGCAATTAGCTGATCGGGGGTGAACCTAGATTTTTTCGTGAAAAATGAAAAATTGTCCAATTTTTTTCAATGTGTGGACCAGATGCGCTGAAATTTCTAGTTTCTGATGGTGAAAACCAAATGCAAATATCTTCAATAGAAAAAAATGGCACACGAAAGACCGGAGGCATGTTTTTACCGCTCGCGGTAAAATCAGCAGTAAAACGAAAATGTTCTCGATCTTCGACGCTGTTTTTCTCAACTTTTTGTTTTTTTAAGCATTTTTTGTGTTCTGCCCCGTGTATCTCAGCCATTTTTTATGTGATCATGTTCAAATTTGGTGTACTTATGTAAAAAAACTATTCTAAAAAGATTGACAAGGCCATATTTGACAATTTTTGCCCCCATTAAGAGTTATTCACAAGTGAAAGGAAAAAAATGCTAAAAATTTACCGCTTTTCTAGCGGAGTGACAGAAAATCACCTGCCACACAATTCTGGGTCCAAAAACAAGAAATCGGGCATTGTCAAAAGTTTTGGCTTGGTTTTTTTTACCCCTATAGCTCGAATTTGGGCGTTCTTGCATGTGGGGTTATCGCCGTGCACAGGATGGAACATCGCCTTATTTTTTACCCTAAAATGGCTGCTGTGGCCAAACCAGAAGAGCTACAGTGTTCAAATTTTGCACAGAAGTTGTCTAGATTGGTTCCAAAGTGTATGCAAAATTTGAACAAAATCGGTCAAAAAAGAAAAAAGTTTGCCGAAACTAGGTTTCCCCCCCCCCTTAAGGATGGGCATCATGAAATTAGGTTCAGCGATGGAAAGTGAAATCAGCCAAGCGCAAAAGTGACAAAATGGGAAATTACAAAATTGGAAAACGAAAAACACAAAACTATAACACGATTTTTACGTATCTCTGTTCATCATACATTATGTCATCATCAGATTCCTCGCATAGGTCTGAGATTTGATGCTGGAGTACTTGCCACTCTTGTGTGGCAGAGTAAGCAACGCCTTCCAGCATCAAATTTGAAATACCCTCTGCAGCCATCAAAACCATTCGATAAGTATGCGATATCTGGATCTGACTGACAATTGATGTTATTGTGTGCTCTTTCGAACATCCAGGCTTGTTTCGGACTGCCTTCCACTGACTCATCTTCACGGGTGTGGTCCAAGTTGAACCAGGGTTGAAGTGAAAAAATGGATGATGTCGCCACTCTTGCTGGTTTCCTCTGATAACTTTTTCAAGTTTAGTTTTATCGAACTAGGCTACAAGCTAATGAGAGGAAAATAATCTCACCTCCACATTGCACCCTGGTTGGTGTGCATCGATGGGATCGCTCAAATTCTCGGAAACTGGTGGTAAACCAACCAATCATGATGATTACAGCTTTTTGTGTTCTCCGCCTGGGGACATAAAACTTTCTGGTCGCTGGGATCCAGTTGTGTCCATCCTATGTCCTCAAAGCCGGGTACATCGAGTCTCGACATCAGATGGCCAAGAACCATTTTTCTGATTTTTGGACAATGGTGTGGCCAAGCCAAGGATGTCAGAACCTTTGGAAGGTGGTTCTTCCTTTTGGTCAGATGTCAAAGTTGAGCCTCTTATGAACGGGGGCACCACACCATGACGTTTTTGCAGACCGGCGGTGAGTGATGCAGACGCATCAGTCGACAGGAGACAGGCCGAAGTGGCTCTCCATACCTCCACCCATTGCTCACGATCTCAGCCGATTAAATCGATACTTGGAACCACGGGTCTGCAAAGTGCACCGTGATACCACAGTTCAGGCTCAATCGCACACTCAACTTTCACATCCGGCCAAAAGGAGAACCATGATCAAAGGGTTCTGATAATATCCTCAACAGCTGTTGGCAGCAATATCCTCAACAGCTGTCGGCAGACTCTTTTTGTTCTTTATTAGCTAATTCATTTGTGTCTAATTTCACTTTTTTCTAATTTGCAGAGGAGCCAAAATTGGAGCCAGTAGTCTCTCCCCATCACTCAGACAAAAATGGCCAAGGCACTGCAGATCCACAGGAATTTATTTCATGATGACTGATGATCCAGGTCCAACGAGAAAAAAGGGGGAAATCCACAAATACGATGGGACGAAGTCCAATTTTTCAATGTGTTTTAACTTCTTGTTAAACTTGCATGGTGGTGGAGTTCAGAAACTGTGTTATGAACATTGTTTTTGGAATTTATTTTTTACTTCATGATTAAAGGGGGGACCATACCTTCGGAATGATAATTTTGACCGAAAAACCCATTTTTGTTTTTTTGAGGGAAAATATGCTTTGAAATCTCCTGAATTCAACAGTGAAAACCAAATTCAATTATCTCGTTCCATTCTCAAGATATTGCAATGAATGCGAGAGTCCGACGAGAACAATTACGCTCTTTTTGTTTCAACTTTTCCCGGAAACCTCTTTTTTATGCCTTTTGCCTACTTCTAAATGCAATTATTCATCCAAATGAAGGGCCAGAGAGGTGAAATTTGGCACACTAATGTAAAAATGTGTGCCGAATCGGCTGGAATCATCAGATTAAGGCTATTTGGCCTGAATATCTTGTTGTACATAATATATCTAATGGAAGCACATATTTTTTGGCACTTTTTATCGCGATGCATTGTTTTCTCTTGAATGAAGCAAATATGAGCACAAAAAGGCATTCTGCACATCTTGTAGCCGATTTTTCACCGTTTTTTGAGCATTTTGAGACATAGTATGCCTTGTTATGACTTACGGATACGATACGATTGCGTTTGAAAGAATCGCTTATTTCTTTTGGTTCAAATGCATGTTGCTCGAGAACCATAAACGATAGGGAGGTGAAATTTTGTACAGAAACTATCTTAATTACCCCTCAACTTCCTGCCAAGTTTGAAGGAAATCGACTGGAAAACAAAAAAGTTGCACGCGAAGGTATGGTCCCCCCTTCGTTATTTTTTGAATTTATTTTTTACATGTGAACTTCTTTTTCTGCGTATCCAACGCAAACGGAGTTCGAGCTCTGTGGAGTTTGCGCATGATGCCTGCCACTTGAGACAACATTGCATCGGTATTGTCACTTTTTTTTACAGTTTTGAATGTTTTTCTCGGGAACTGTGTGAGCTTCGAAGTTAGAAACTGGCACGCTTGTGCAAATGCAAAAGCTGCAGCAGAGTGGACTGGGAATGTGCCTATTTCTGTGATCTACCCCAGCTGAAACAAACACCACACCTTGCATTTATCCCAATTGTTTTCAGCAGATACAGGCACAATCTTGAGATGTGGCTACATCAGTCCGATTTCACATGCTTTGGCTAAGTGTCTGAACATTTAAATGAAGGAAAAACTTTTTTTCTCGCAGTTCCGCCTGGCAGGTGAAATTTCAGAGTCACCCTTCCTCGCATGCCCACAAATTGATCAAACGCAGTGTTTAAAAGTGAAGTTGGTCTTCTGACTCCCCGCTTCCCTTTTCATCAGGGTTGATGCGTTGTGATAACGAGTTCCAGGAATATTTGGTAATAATTTCTGCCCACAAGTTCGTTTTCAGGAACTCAAATTTGCTGATGAAATTTCAGTGGAGTAAAACTCTCCAAACTCACACACAGACAGGTCCAATGAGTTTATTTCACACTGGAATGTGCAGTAATTCAATGTTTTTTTTTTCATCTGTGCCCCATAACTTTATAATGGCCTATTTTGGTAAAAGATTTACCCTGAGTGAAAAATCCTCAGGACCCACCTCTCCACAATCAGAGAGGAAAAGGCGATGGAGTGATGCCAAAACCAATTTGCAGAAAATGTGTTGCATAATCTTTTTTTTTCTTCAAAAATCAGCAAATGTGATTGGGGAAAGCCATCCATCAGACCAGTGAGAAAACCTCTCCTGTTCCTGTAAACAGCACGTGTGCAGTTTGGATGAGAAAAAAATGGTTTACAAGTAGCAAACAAGACCCAGAACATCGACTCCCAATTTAGTCAACAGCAAACTTCTGTAAACTTTGACTTCTTTCTGAAGTTTTGTGATAATTTTTTGACTTCATCTTTTCTAAAAAAATAAAAGAATTATCGTGACTCGAGTGTGTGGTTTCCATTTTCTGTTTTCATACATTTTTTTTTCTTCAGAAAAAAGCACAAAAACGACCTAATGCTGATATGGTTCAAGCAAATTTTTACTTGAACTTCGATTTGTTTTGCCACTTGGAACATCACGAATTCTTGCAAAATATTTTGGGACACCCTGTGTGTACATCTCTAAAAACACCCCTTTTTGCAACTGACGTTTGCTGCTTAAAAGGGATTAGTATTGAAGGGCATGTCCCAACTTGACTAAAATAATTAACTAGTGCATTTACCATTTCGATTAGACAGGATGTCGGCGGATTGCAGGGAGCGAAAAGTCACTGGCACTTCTCTGCTAGACTCGTTTGCTTTTCAACCCTCCAAGAACATCTGGAATTGTCAGAGCTTGTGATGTGAACAACCTCACAAATTGTGCTCTCGCAGAACTAAAACTGCTTATCCCTCTGAATATTTCTCAACTCGGATCCAATCGAGATCCAAATTGACAAACACCATGAAGTGAGATTTGCCATTTTTGGTGAAATGAGCCTTATCCATTCGTACATTACCCATAAATAAACACACGACCCCCTTCGCCCTCACTCGGTACTTTCACCTACCAATGGTGCCTTCTCCGCCAGCCCCCATTTTAGTGCATTTTATCTTCATTCCATTCCGTCTTTCATTGCTGTTGTTTTTATCTGCCCCTGAGTGAGGGCAAAACCCATTGTGTGTCCATTTCATCTACGAATGGATAAGGCTCGCTCATCTCACCAGAAATAGTAAATCCTGATAAACCTACGTATTCGTGGTACACCCGCTTCAACAGCACCATAAAGTGTCGGTTAGTGAAAAAATGTGACTAGCCAGAGGTTGATTTTACTTCCCTGGGGGGTAATGTCGTTGCGTGGAAGGCCAAAAAATCAAAACACGGACATCCAGAGAGAGGTATGCTTTATTTTTATTCCATTCACATCACAAAACTGAACCTCCAACCAGCAGCAAAAGGAGACCATTCTCAGGTGATGTAAAACTATAACGTCGGAATTTCCTTAAGCAGTTCAGAAAATTATAGGAAAACACGAAGAACACTGATTACACGGCATTTTGCAGTTTGCAAGACTCAATCCGCAGATTAATGTCAGCACAATTCCATCACCGATCAATGTCCACACTATTCCAATCATTCCGCTTCATTCTGAAATGTAAGTAAATAAAAACGGATTGGTAAAGAACACCACAGAAGTTACATGAGAGGTGTGCCGTCGGTCTCTTCAAATTTATCGAAATTCCAAACCAAACGAGGACTCTGGCAATATCAACGGATTCCGGAAAATTGCAGAGGTTATTACACTGACATCCAACCAGAGTTCAAACTGCCACTTCGTGAAGCTCAGTAAAATGAGAATAATTTGTACAATTGTTATTTCCAACACACCGAGTTACTTCGAATGAAGTGTCTTCCAAATCCAAAATACATACAGTCGCTACACGTGACTGTATCGATTGCAGGGGAATTGTCACTGCGTCAGGAACCGAGAATTCTGCACAGTTCTAATCTTCATTTCGGCAATTTCAGCACATCAGAGTCACTTTGAAATTTGAATGGAGTGTCTTCCAAAGTCAAAAGCCAACTGCTGCTAAATGCCAGATAACAACCTCTGACTGTCAACTGCTCAGGAAGGTGTCACTGCCACGTCAGCCAATGAGAATTCTGCATAGATCTAATTTTAAATTGTGTCTGGTGCCACGATCCATTTCACAAACACTATATCGTTACCTGGTTAATGAAGGCCATTGTCAGATCGATGTCAAGATTTGCCGACGACATTTTGACACCTGGGCTGGAGTCTTTTTCAAGTCCGATGATGCGCTATGTTCGCAGCCGCTGGTGGCAATAGTCGCATGGCACGACTGGTGTGCACCAGTCGCACATCAGAGGCAGCGAACTTATCGCATCATCAGACTTGAAAAAGACTCCAGCCCAGGGGTGGGTCGAAACGTCGTCAGCAAATCTTTTTGACATCGATCCGACAATGGCCTTAAATCAGGTAGGTAACTATTTACAGAGCTCTAATTTTCTTCCGCTCTACGCAATTTTCTGCTTACCGTCTCCCCATTGACTGTTGCAGCCTCAGCAACCACGGCCTCTGCTGCTTCTTTAGTCGCAGTCCTCGTTCGTGTTACTCTTACAACCGGCTCCTTCTTCTCCCTATTTCGCAATCTGTTCCAACGCTCTTCTTTTTCCGCATCTTCATCTTCGTCTCCTGCAGTAGGTTCAGGCTCAGTTTCACTTGCAGCTGCAGCCACAGGTCCAGCCTTTTCATTTTCCTCTGCGGTTTCTTCATTTGCTGCACCGTCAGTTGCAGCAACGGTTTCCATGTTCTCATCTGTAGGTTCATCTTTCGCAACGGCATCCGGTTTCCCTTCGACTTTTTCCTCTACCTTGGAAGCATCCACTTCCATTTTAGTTTCCGCTCGGACTCCCGCGTCATCAGCCACTTCTGTCAGATCAACAACAATTGGTGTTGCAGCATCGCTGGTCGTCTTTTTCGGGACAACTTTTCTCGGTGCAGGCTTTGGTTTCTGCAACAGGAGTTTTAAAAGAATTTAGAAATTAATTGATGGCACCCAAGTTCTATTTATGTAATGGAGATCTGCATCAGCTATTCTTGCTGCGATTCAAGAGGAATAAGAAGCAAAGGGATTTCATAAACATCACTGAGCATGACGGTTCCCATCAATTTTGGAAATTCATTTTTTTAGTTTTTTTTTCTGGTTTTCCCGAGGGTTTTTTTTCTGGTTTTCCCAAGGGTTCTCAAGGCTTTATCAAGTGACAGAAAGCAGCACCCATGAGAACTCCAGGGACCACAGGCCTCAAGTGAAGTCAAGGGTGGCACCCCCAGTAGGGTTCCTGGCAGGGGGTTTGGTAGAGGGAGTCCCTCAAAGGCCAAACATGTCTAGGTTTTTTTTTTTTACCAAAAAATCACCAAACGTTTTTTCAAGGTCCATGTTTGGAATCAAGATTTTTTCAAGGGTTCAAGGTTCACGTTTGGAAATCAAAGTTTTTACCAGATTTCAATGTTCACCTGGGAACCCTGGCATGAGTGCCCTTTTGCAGCAACATTTCTTTGTTGCCAAAATAAATTCCAAGCTGCCAGAGCAAGATTTTTGTGATACAAATGCAATGAACATTAACCCTTAAAGGTCCAAGGTCAAAATGGCACCACTCAGGCCCAAGGCGTGGTCCAATGGACCTCCCCACCTTCTGGGCTCCTAGGGGCAATATACGGTCCATCCCCATTTTAATTGGTCTCTTCTTGCCCCCAAACCAAAATTTCAGCCAGATCTGATTCTTCCAGTATTGTTTGCTCTCGATAGGTCAAAAACATGTTTTGATGGCAATTTATGAGCAAACTTTGAATTTTTGTGAAAACTGCAATGTTTGTAATTTCTTAGTGTGATAAGTTTTAAATTGTCAAATTGGATATAACATTTGATTTTTAAGGAATAAATTTGTGTTAGCTAATAGCTTGCTCTATTTGTTTTTTTTTTTTTTTTTTAATTATTTGCTTAGGCCGGAGAGATCTCCGATACTTTTTTTGAAACCACCGGTGAAAGTTGCGGATATCCAAGAAATTTCAGCGCATCTGGTCCACATTAAAAAAATTGGACAATTTTTAATTTTTCACGAAAAAATCTAGGTTCCCCCCCCCCAAAATGTTTCTTGCAATTTTTCTTCTTTTTTGGCGACAGAATGTTCTACGGCGACAGATGAAAATAATGCAATGTGCGTATTCTCAATCATGGCTGGGGGTTTTCGTGCAAATCTAAAGTATTTTGCCCCAGCAGTACGGCTGCTTTTTGCGAATAACTTTCAATGCAAACAATAAAAAATAAATGTTTGTTAAACCGGTTTCCTGGCAAAGAAAGTTTGCCCGAAAAAAATGGGAGAATTCGTGAAAAATTGGCATTTCCCTACCATTGTGATCCCTCCTCTGAAGATGCACATTTTGCGCTCCAAAGCTGCCTAATTTATCGAATTGTGTGAGATAAAAACCGCATCATTTGATCATTTTAATCATCTAGCAACTCACCATTGCGAAAGATAGAAGTGATTAGGTATTCAGAAAATGGTTGCAACTCTCTTCAAAAACGGAATGAACTCGACGCTCATTTTGGTTTTATTCTGGCATCTTTCGTCCTTCGCAAAACAAATAAAATGGTTTCCATGGCAACGTCAATTGGGTTTTTGAATTGAATCAAAGCTTTCGAAATTTCTTCGCTGATTGTATTTGAATACCTTCACTATCTCCAAATGGCATTCACACTCAGCAGCTAAATTGATGGATTATTGGCTTTGTGAAACTTTAATTTCTATGCACAACGCTATTCTCCTTCCATTGCTGGGCAGCATTCATCCATCTGCAAAATTGACCATTGTGTTGAGGCTGATGGTTGTGAGTGGAAATGGGGTACCTCAACTGCCAAAACAACACAAGCAGGAAACTTTACCAAGATAAAGCAAAAATCCTGACTGAGAAAAGAAAACATGAGACCAAAGAGATGATCCGAGATCAGAAAATTGATCGCCCAATTTTGGCAGATCAAAGATGATCCGAGATCAGGGACCTTACTGTGTTGGATCACTTAAAATTCCTGAACTTAAAAGTTAAGTTCACCTTATTTTTGAACTTAACTTTTCAATGGAGATAAAGTGCACGAGACGTCAATTTGATAGCAGCCTATAAACTTAACCTCCACTAAGTTAGGTTTTAGTTCACGGTGATCACTAAGTGAGCCAATTTAATAAGGTGCCAGGGCATTTTGATCGCAGATCAAAAGTTGACTCGAACTCAATGAACAAAACACCTGATCTCGGATCAAAATTTGATCCAAGATCAGCGGGCAGAGATGATCTGCGACCAACAGCCAAAAGAACCAAAAAATTAAATGATCCAGGTTTAAACCAGGTTGATCAATTTTGATCCGTG
>JASGXE010005387.1:0-22570 GCA_030068105.1 Sinentomon sp. SZTP_YWyxl
TCGAACCGATAACGGACTTGCTCTAAATGCCCCTCTTTGCAAAACTAGCCGTTACTTTAACTCGTTTTTCCCTCGCACAATTAGAGATTGGAACAACCTTTCCTCTTCTTCACCCCTTATTTCACATGCGATTGCATCCCTGGGCGCCAGACCGGCAGAGCGTAATTGATTGCTAAACGTGGTTGTGTATCCATAAGTTTTTTCTCTCGCTTTTTCACTGTTTTCATCCCATGTCCTTTGACCTTTCTGTCACCAGAACATTTGTGACAGTATTGTTTGAATAAAATAAATAAAAAAAATAAATGTATGATCTACAACACATGCACACTTGAGGGGTTTTACAAGAAATACCGCCCATTCTCATAGGAATATGTGAGATCTACTACAACACATGCATATTTTGTAGGTTTTATAAATTACAGCCATTTTTGCAAAGATGAGAGTGCTACAACACGTTATGCACAATCATCCTTCGGAGTCTTGTGCACATTAGCGATTTTTATCGGCGGATGTGAAATCAATAGCATAATTTTCTGCATGTTTAGGAGGTTTTATTAACTATAGCCATTATTAGGAATAGGTGTGTGTGAGCTGCATGCATACTTCAGAGGATGGTGTGTGAGTGGCAACACATGCATGCATACTTGGGAGGATTTATGAACTATACAGCAATTATTAGGAAGAGGTATAAGCAACAACATATTCGCTCTAAGGAGAATTTATGAACTACGCGAGTGCAGCCATTCTTAAGAAGATTTTTATCTGAATCACCACAGGAGAACACTGATGCCTGGGAAGGCAAGAAAGTTGTTCACGTTTTTTCGCAGTTCACAGCTCATAAAAGGTGATTTTAAGAGTAGGGTGAAAGAGGAAAGGTTGACATTGAAGATGAAGGCCAAACGACTGATAAGGTTTACTCTGAGGATGCAGGTGTTCGGTGTTTTTCTAACAACGCATGAATACACAGTTACGGCAGTGAGTAGAAGTGCTTAAACTAACTCTTTGGCCAAATACTTTGGATGATAGCAAAGAATCAAATAGTGGATACGATTATACAGGTGACATCGCTTACGACACAGTGAGAGACACAAGATAAGAGAAAGGTGGTGGACAGGACAGAACACCGAGGTCGAGCAAATACTTTAATTTCAGTAACCTTAGCATCATAACGGCAGTAACAGCTTGATAAAGTTGATTTCTCCTAAAAAGAGTAAGCGGCATTGTTGAAAAGGCGGATTGTTAATTTTATTTTTTGAGTAAACAGAGTTGAACTCATCCAGTTCTCCATCCTCTTCCAGAATCATCTGGCTACTTCTGGAAAGCTAGCTTCAGGGAAGAGTAGTCGCTCTGGATTTCTTTACAAGTGTTTAAAGAAAGGCATTATCAGTGGTACAAAAGAATATGTTCAATAACCAATTTTTGCAGGCTGTTTTCATTCTCCGTTCATTAAAGAATTCCCGCACACGAACTATCAAAAATTTTATTAGGGGTTTATTAATGTAGTGGTTCATTAAATTTATCTATTTGAAAACTGTGTGACGAATCGACGTGTTTTATCCTCATTGAGTTGTTATTATTGCCTATTGGATGAAAGACCAAGCGCGGAAGATTGACGCCACTTCCTCAGCATAAACATTTCAACAGTACATATTATTACTTCTGATTGTCGCACCGCAATCAAAATGAAATTCACCGCGAACTGTTCCCTTGGCACATCTCTTCTCTCGGGCAAAGGAAAACAGGTTACAAATTGCTATCGCTTTAAGCGAAATGCAAAACTATTTCGAGAAGGGATGCGAAGAGTATCAGGAATATTCAAGTGTGTGAGGGTGCGATTTTTCTGAGAATCGCTGCTTTTGTCAAACTTGACCCCGGACGCAAAAATTCACGAGGCGATGAATCATGATCGCACGCCAAAATTAGGCAAATTAGGTCAAGATTGAACGAAAAGGATGTCAGAAATGTAAAAGCTGCAGAAATGTAAAGCAGACCGAAGATCGCTGAAAAGGCGCACCCTCACATTTGCATGCTCCTGCCTTTGCAGAGCCATCAAGCAATTTAATTCACGAGCCCTGTCCATTTTCCAATGAAACCTAATCAAATTGAGAAGTGCGAGATGTAATTTTATTAGCTTCGACGTGTTCATGACTGGGTTATGCCTTCTCTACCGTACGCGAAGCCATTAAACGCCAATTTCTTCCCTATAATTTCCAAAACAAAAGTGGGCCTTGCGTTGCGACCAAAATGTCGGGCGTGACTCAGCACATTATAAAATGCATTGGATCAGAGGAGAACTAGAATTCGCAAGGGTGTATGGTACGCCCGTGGACTTCCGCAAGTTAGGCAGCGGAAGCTGACACGTAACCTGCGTTGACGTGAGGCCTGAATTCGCGAACGGCCGCGATGGAATCGATTTCCAATGATGACATAAGGCTTTATTTATACAGTTCCATCTCTAATGAGTCTGTTCTGGCCCTTTCTGTATAAACAAGATCCACAGTTCCTCTATAGCAGGCGGCGGGCTAAACAGGCCAACATTTTGGAGTCCTTTTAGCAGTATTTACAGCCCGAACGTCTGTGTCTATCCGTCAGAACTTGGGGTCCTTTCGTTCGGATACCCTCCCTGTCACAAGAGGGAGTTTAATATTACCAGGCCTCCATTTCCTGACGTGAATCCCTGTTTTTGCGCGAAGCCATTCATCTTCGACAGAAAACCCTCTTGAAATAATATTTTCAAACAGCACTCAATATATCGGCTTTTGCAGCTGGAAAATCGGACTTCCGAAAGGGTGTTCCAAAATTGGCTAAGGTGTAGGCCTATAGCCGCGATTAAGGGGGTCTTTAACGACTTTTACCCCGCTTTTAGAGAGAATGGTGCATTACAAACCAGGCATGCTGCACACATCGACAACGTCAAAAGGCATGTGACTCATACCACAATTTGGAGACCTCTTTGCTCAACTTTGCAAGAAAATGACACATCATCGGTGACTATTATTCCAACAATGACAATGCAGTCATTGTTGGAATAATAGTCACCGATGATGTGTCATTTTCTTGCAAAGTTGAGCAAAGATGTTTCCAAATTGTGGTATGAGTCACATGCCTTTTAACGTTATCGATCATGTTTATCGATAATTATAAAAACGAAAGAGTCCAAAATCCATTATCATGTTTGTTTAAATACTACCTGGGAAAAATTGAAGGGATGCACGGGGAACGGCCGACGTTGCCCGAGCTTTCTTGCAGGTGGAACGGCGCTCCCTCGGACGACTACAATGATAACAGTGGTAAACACTGAGAAGAATTGATAATACTTCTGGAAACTGTCATGTTTAACCTGAAAACTATGAAAACCAAGCGTGAGTGAGAATGTAAATCCTTTAAAAACCTGAAGCGTTATTTAGACGCAGAAAAATGGTTCCAAGAGATTCTTACTTGTCAGCAGACAATTCCTTCGTGTTGTTACTCTGGCTTCCAGTCTTTAAACTCTTGAACGCTTTCAGCCATTTAGATTTCATTGTGGCCGTCGCACCTGGCCCTGGTGCTGCAGTCGAGTTGACCTGTTTGTTGTTTCGCAGAATGCCATCCGCTGCTAACTCCTTGGACGAATATAGCTCTCTCTGTTGGCGAAATATAAAAGGACGTTTGCAATAGAGTTTAAAAATAACGGATTGGAACAGCTACGAATTGCCTGTTGACAGGGTGTCCAGCAAGTACGGCATGAAGGCGGGCCACAGCCGTTAATCATGAAGCGGCGTTCACTGCCGGGGCACACTTTATGGTCCAAAGCTACTTCATTTTTTCTCTTTTATTGTCCACGACCACGACATCCAACATGTGTCATGTTCCTTTGGCCGTGCAAACGCTATTCGAAATTATTGTTATTATTATTATCATAATTTGACAAAAATAGCGGCAATGAATTGGCGCTATAGTACGCTTGCGAATAGTCAGGTCAAGTTTATAACTAAAGGTCAAATCAATTAAAAAAACGATCATGACAAATTCACAAAACAACGTCATTGACATTCTAATTGATTTGAATTGAAATGTTTTTTTGAATAATGGAAAATACGACTGCAGGCGACAGTAGTTCAATAAGTTCAACGACTATAATCTCAGTCCACGTGCATGAATTCCAAAAATGTGCGTGTTTGACATCCTGTGCGCACATACCTGTAAAAAGTTCAACTCTTTCTTCCTGAGGACGGGTCGGCGAAGTCAAAAATTCGGTAAAACCGTACAATCGCCAGCTATGTATGTTTGGTGTAACCAACATCCGGGACGCGATTTGCGTTTGATGGGCTTTTCTTTTGATTTTGACCTGCTGATTTTGACCTGCTGATTCTGACCTGCTGATTTTGATTTTGACCTGCTGATTCTTCATTAAAGCTAACCAAACCTGACCAAACCCAAATCCCCACTGCTCACTACTTACTGTCAACCTATTGGTTGGCGTCCGCCTGTTGCTTCGTCTGGCGCGTTTTCCAAACTGTGGGTCGGGACCCAAAGTTGGGTCGTGGGCGATAATTTTTGGGTCGCGAAAAAGTTTCTATTCAAAATACCCAAATATTGCAACAAACAAAGGTGGCGATTCGTATGAAACCTTTGTGTAGATTGAATTGTTGCACCGGCAGAAACACTCCACATGTTACTGTCATTCCTGGCCTATAAGAACCGAAACTCCTCATATTCCATGACGCTGCATCCTGCATACTGCATGATGATGCTAAATGTCTGCATTGGGTCGCGAGTAATTTTCCCTAAAAATCTGGGTCGCAATCACAAAAAGTTTGGGAATCACCTAACAAACTTCCAGGGCGTGATGTTCGTTTCGCCTTTCCTTTTTTCTTGTTGCTGGCGAACCAAACCTGACCGAACCAGACCTGACCAAACCCAAGTCACCACTGCCTACTGCTTGCTGTCAACCCAGCGTCTGGAGTTCGCCTACTGCTTTCTGTCAACCCAGCGGCTGGAGTTCGCCAACTGCTTGTTGTCAATCCAGCGGCTGGAGTTCGCCTACTGCTTGCTGTCAACCCAGCGGCTGGAGTTCGCCTACTGCTTGCTGTCAACCCAGCGGCTGGAGTTCGCCTACTGCTTTCTGTCAACCCAGCGGCTGGAGTTCGCCAACTGCTTGTTGTCAATCCAGCGGCTGGAGTTCGCCTACTGCTTGCTGTCAACCCAGCGGCTGGAGTTCGCCTACTGCTTGCTGTCAACCCAGCGGCTGGAGTTCGCCAACTGCTTGTTGTCAACCCAGCGGCTGGAGTTCGCCTACTGCTTGCTGTCAACCCAGCGGCTGGAGTTCGCCTACTGCTTGTTGTCAACCCAGCGGCTGGAGTTCGCCTACTGCTTTCTGTCAACCCAGCGGCTGGAGTTCGCCAACTGCTTGTTGTCAATCCAGCGGCTGGAGTTCGCCTACTGCTTTCTGTCAACCCAGCGGCTGGAGTTCGCCAACTGCTTGTTGTCAATCCAGCGGCTGGAGTTCGCCTGCTGCTTGCTGTCAACCCAGCGGCTGGAGTTCGTCTACTGCTTGCTGTCAACCCAGCGGCTGGAGTTCGCCTACTGCTTGCTGTCAACCCAGCGGCTGGAGTTCGCCTACTGCTTGCTGTCAACCCAGCGGCTGGAGTTCGCCTACTGCTTTCTGTCAACCCAGCGGCTGGAGTTCGCCAACTGCTTGTTGTCAATCCAGCGGCTGGAGTTCGCCTGCTGCTTGCTGTCAACCCAGCGGCTGGAGTTCGTCTACTGCTTGCTGTCAACCCAGCGGCTGGAGTTCGCCTACTGCTTGCTGTCAACCCAGCGGCTGGAGTTCGCCTACTGCTTGCTGTCAACCCAGCGGCTGGAGTTCGCCTACTGCTTTCTGTCAACCCAGCGGCTGGAGTTCGCCAACTGCTTGTTGTCAATCCAGCGGCTGGAGTTCGCCTACTGCTTTCTGTCAACCCAGCGGCTGGAGTTCGCCAACTGCTTGTTGTCAATCCAGCGGCTGGAGTTCGCCTGCTGCTTGCTGTCAACCCAGCGGCTGGAGTTCGTCTACTGCTTGCTGTCAACCCAGCGGCTGGAGTTCGCCTACTGCTTGCTGTCAACCCAGCGGCTGGAGTTCGCCTACTGCTTTCTGTCAACCCAGCGGCTGGAGTTCGCCAACTGCTTGTTGTCAATCCAGCGGCTGGAGTTCGCCTACTGCTTTCTGTCAACCCAGCGGCTGGAGTTCGCCAACTGCTTATTGTCAATCCAGCGGCTGGAGTTCGCCTGCTGCTTGCTGTCAACCCAGCGGCTGGAGTTCGTCTACTGCTTGCTGTCAACCCAGCGGCTGGAGTTCGCCTACTGCTTGCTGTCAACCCAGCGGCTAGAGTTCGCCTATAGCTTGTTGTCAACCTGCTGATTGATATCCGCCTATAAGGACTGGAAAACGTCCCCAAAGTTCGCGCAGCCACACGTAGCTACTGATTGTAAAGTTCACCCAAAATGCCCAGTTGCCCTTTTATTGTTGGTGCATCAGTCAATCAGAACCAAATCACCAACCTGTGCTTTGGTAGCGGCCAGGTGGAGCATCGTCACTCGGAGATCGAACTTCTTCACGCAGATTTCCTCTTCGAGTTCGTTGGCCTTGTTGTACAGGCCAGCCTCAAAACTCCTGAAATGTCCACACAAAAAGGATAAAAAAAGTCAATATGATGGAACCGGTGACTGGGACAGAACGAACTGAGGCAGAAGTGGACTGAGTCAGAATGTTTGCATTTTTGGAAGCTGATTTTTTAATTTCTCCTGGTTAGGTTAGGTCAGGTTACGTTAATTCTGCCTCAGTCCACTTCTGCCTCAGTCCACTTCTGCCTCAGTCCACTTCTGCCTCAGTCCACTTCTGCCTCAGTCCACTTCTGCCTCAGTCCACTTCTGCCTCAGTCCACTTCTGCCTCAGTCCACTTCTGCCTCAGTCCACTTCTACCTCAGTCCACTTCTGCCTCAGTCCGTTCTATCCCAGTGCCCCGATCCAATAAGATAGATTACAGGTTATCGCATACTTTTCGCCCGGTTCTGGAAATCTAGATTCGAAAACAGTCACCGCAACTTCTTCCGGAAAACGCATCACAGCACGGCTGGTGAGGAGATGTGATCAAGGAATCGCATATCTGGATTGGCATACAAACGCGTGTGTCATTTAATGCGAGATTCAGCGAATTTGTTTTTGATCTATAAGAACTTTTCTGGTGATTTCATAAGATAAATTCACGCCTGTTCATGACATCTAATCTGAGATTATTGTTTTTTTTTTCATCTGTGATCACAGTTGACAAACATTCTGCCGAAACAAATTAGAAAAAACGCCATCCTTTGACTTAAACCAGGTTTACGCATATCGCATTAAAAGACACACCCGTTTTAAGGTGTTGGATACACACACCTTGGGGGGCAGGACTCACCTTCCGTTGACTTTTGCCGCGTCAGAACGGACAAATTTTTGCATAAGACATTTTTAGATAGTCTGTCCAAAACAGATTATCACTTGTAATTATGTGTAAAGGAGATCATTGGAGCATTGACCATTGCCATTGTTGCTACTGCAAATCTATTTTGGACAGACGATCTGGAAAAGTCTGATGAAGAAATCTGTGCATTCTGATGCGGCTTTAGAAATCGCACAAAGGTGGCTCTTGCAAAAACATCTATAGTTTCCATTTTTACAAATAATTTTTTGTTCTGTATTCGCATGACGACCCTTGGTCAGTGTGCCGAGTACCCCAGTCCATAAGGTATATCTCGTGGTTACAATACAGGATAAAAAGACGCATACAAACTGAACGACATATAGGTCTTCTGAAGCAAAGAAAGCCCGCTATGAAAGAAAAGTCAGCTTTCACTGCGAGTTGTGCATTAGCAAGATTAAAATCCGCCCAGCTTAGATCAACAGAAGAACAGGGCCTAATAAGATCAAATGACCTGGCAACAATGCTGTAAATCCATAAAAACATGACCGAACTGAGCCTAATTGGGTTTTGAAAAGTAATCCATTAGGATTATGCCACCGGTTTGCTGCTGCTAATGTTTGAAAATTGATGTTTTAGAGACGAATGTTCTTTCAAGACGCCATTTATCAAACACATTTTTGAAAGCCAAACGTGATCCCATACAGATATGGTTTGAAAAACTGTGGAACCCATGCACTTTCTTCGAGCATCCGACGTCTGGCGTGCTTTAAAAAGTGCGTCGTGGCTTTCCATGGTTTTGCATATCCCAGAATATGCTCGAACTCTGCGGAACCCCAGAGAAGCACCTACAAAGGCAGACATCTAGGCAATCGAGGGTAATCATGCGCCGGACTATTTAATGCGGTCTTACATGAATACTTGCAAATCTGTGAGTGATTTTGATGGAATATTTTCATGAGCAGCAAACATTCCTTCTGTGTCAACAATTCTTCGGTTCTCTCATTTTAATTGCTCGACAAATTCTCCTCTCATTCATAACATGCTTGGAAGCATCCTTAGAATGTATGCTCAATTAAAGGAAACGGGCTATCGTTTTGCGCATTGGAATCCTCTTAGTTCAAACATTATTCATAGGAAAAAAAACTCAACGGTTGCACAACAAAATGGAATTTTAAAGATAAAACCAACGAGCTGGAGTTTCAGCACAAACCCGAAACCCTTCGTGAAAATTCTCGAAACACTGGATAAATAGACAAATCGATATCAGCCTCTCAGGCAAAGATCGTCTGAGAAATAAATTGAGAGTCTCATTCCGAGCAATGAGACGTAAACCGACAACCGTTGTTTTTTTACGGCAAATGATCTTGCGGCCTTTTTCGAATTTCATTTTCGACGATTCTGAGATATTTCACGCGAATTGCGCTGACATTTCCTAGACCGTACACTCTAAATTATGCATTTTGTAAAGATATCTTTTTGTTGTGTTGGAAGCCTGCAACCCTGTACCTACTGATATCGCTTTGCCTGTCGTGAAAGACGTACCACGAGATGGCATGAGACAAAATCATTGTCTGATATGCGAAAATGGGGATTTTTCGGTGAAAATTCACGGATGCAAGATGATGGCTGAGAAGGCATTTTATTGCGATGCAAATTGCAGTATTTTGCTCTTTCTCCTTTCAGCATTTGCAAAATGATTTGCGCATGAATTTCGCGCACAAAGATGGCCTTAGCGATCAGAACGAAATCCATCAACGAATATTGATTTCATCCGACTATCGTCTGGTCAAAAACCTCCTCTTCATCCAAAAACCAACCCACTTTAGCTTCCAGAGATTGAGTAACCGAGGAAATCTTACGGTAACAGTTCGGAATACCTGCCGACATTGAACTGAACGAGTTATCACCATTGCTCTGTGACATACTTAAAGCTAACTAAACCTAACCTAACCTGACCTAACCTAACCTGACCTAACCTAACCTAACCTATCCTAACACATCTATCCTAACCTTTCCTATCCTACCTACCTCGTCAATCGTCCTATCCCATTTTGGCTGCTTGAGCGTATGTGAAAACTCGTTCAGTTCAGCATTTTTCAGATGTCGGCAAGTATTCCGAACTGCAACCAATCTTACAAGGTCACAAACAACCTGCACCTTTCGGCAATATCTAATTCACAGAAACCTATCTGTTACGAACAGGATCATTTGATAGCCGGAGGAAATCAAAAGACGAACCGCCAGACTGCCGAAAACCAAAAGAAACATATCACGTGACCAAAGGTCATGTGAAGGTGTCTGAAATCTAAAAGGCGCTGACAGTAAAAGGCGCTGACTCCGCTGGGCATCAAAGGAGTTCAGTCCATTGACCATCGTTCTGGTGAAGATGGGTAAACGATCTGGGTAAGGTCGGAGTTCCGCCAGCAGAGCGTTTGTAAACAACCTGACGGACATAGTTCGTTTCGATTCTCGCCTATGAGAAAATCTGTGGATCTTGTGAATGCTCATCAAGCAAAACCAAGTTAACTCAAAATGGACTAAATCCTTTTCAATCTCAGATTTGGAGTCGAAAGTGAAAAAGAATTAATTGTATCACGAATAATTTGTCAGTTTGCCAGCGTCTGGTGGCGGCGGAATGAATGTACTCATGCATGTAAAAAATTGCGACCGTTCAGATTTTTAGCAAAACTACATGCTGCGTAAGTTAAAGATTCGCTTTTTTCCACCGAGGTCAAAATCTGACAACTCCAGAAGACTCTGTTGAAATCTGGCGCTTTAATTTCTGACGCCGCTGCAGTAAAAAGAAAGGAAAAAAAGTTTCGAAAGCAACAAGCAAATGGGATAAACACATGATGGGTACATTAATTCCGCCGTTGCAGTACAATCGAGCTACGATTCGCGCATTAAACCCAAATCGGATTGGATAGAATTAGCTGCCGAGCCATTCGCCTACCTTTCCTGAAGTCGAAGGAGTCCTTCGGCTGCTTCCTGCATCTGTTTCTGTTGCGACTCGAAGTCCTGCGATTCCTTCCTCAAGCCATCCGGTCTACCTCGTATCGAGTTAGCCAATCGGTCTATCACAATTTCATCCCTCAGAACAGGAATACCCATGTCGAGGGTCTCCTTAAAAGAAGAAAGAGAAAAAAGAACACAAAAGGATTTTGATGCGGACGAAACCTCCATTGCAACTCATACTCATGTTGAACTCAATACCTACTAAATTAAAATGGATAGATTTGTGTTGGGAAAATTTCACATCTATGCATGCACAACGCTTATTCGTCTTCCATTGTTGCGAAAGATGCATCTGTCTGTCTTCCATTGTTGCGAACGATGCATCGGTCTGCCTTCCATTGTTGTGAATGATACATCTGTCCGTATTCGATTGTTGTGAAAGATGCATCTATCTGTCATCCATTGTTGCGAAAGATGCATCCTCTGCCTTCCTTTGTTGCGAAAGATGCATCTGTCTGTCTTCCATTGTTGGAACGATGCATCTGTCTCTCTTCCATTGTTGCGAGTGATGCATCTGTCCGTCTTCCATTGTTGTGAAAGATGCATCTGTCTGTCTTCCATTGTTGCGAAAGATGCATCTGTCTGCCTTCCTTTGTTGCGAATGATGCATCTGTCCGTTTTCCATTGTTGTGAAAGATGCATCTGTCTGTCTTCCATTGTTGCGAAAGATGCATCTGTCTGCCTTCCTTTGTTGCGAATGAATGCATCTGTCCGTTTTCCATTGTTGCGAAAGATGCATCTGTCTGTCTTCCATTGTTGCGAAAGATGCATCTGTCTGTCTTCCATTGTTGCGAACGATGCATCTGTCCGTCTTCCATTGCTGTGAAAGATGCATCTGTCTGTCTTTCAATGTTGCGAAAGATACATCTGTCTCTCATGAAATTCTCCGACTTGCTTGCTCACAAGCCGTATATGCACGGATTGCGGGATCTCGCATAAAACTGACTGAGGCAGAATCTGACTGAGACAGAAGTGGACTGAGGAAGAAGTGGACTGAGGAAGAAGTGGACTGAGGAAGAAGTGGACTGAAGAAGAAGTGGACTGAGACAGAAATGGATGAAAAAGAAGTGGACTGAGGAAGAAGTGGACTGAAGAAGAAGTGGACTGAGACAGAAATGGACGAAAAAGAAGTGGACTGAGGAAGAAGTGGACTGAAGAAGAAGTGGACTGAGACAGAAATGGATGAAAAAGAAGTGGAC
This sequence comes from Sinentomon sp. SZTP_YWyxl, assembly GCA_030068105.1. Classification (NCBI taxonomy): domain Eukaryota; kingdom Metazoa; phylum Arthropoda; class Protura; order Sinentomata; family Sinentomidae; genus Sinentomon; species Sinentomon sp. SZTP_YWyxl. The sequence goes on from JASGXE010005387.1 coordinate 11,636, forward strand.
TGAGGAAGAAGTGGACTGAAGAAGAAGTGGACTGAAGAAGAAGTGGACTGAGACAGAAATGGATGAAAAAGAAGTGGACTGAGGAAGAAGTGGACTGAAGAAGAAGTGGACTGAGACAGAAGTGGACTGGGACAGAAGTGGACTGGGACAGAAGTGGACTCAGGAAGAAGTGGACCAAGGCAGAGTTTTAAAGAGTTTTGGCATGGAGGTAGGTTGGTTGTACCTGTCCTAACCTGTTCACCTAACCCTGAGAAATGGGAAAATCTGCCTCAAAAATTGGAAAAATTCTACCACAGTCCATTATTAATTCTGCCTCATTTTGTTCTATAGCCCTGTCACCGAGCCCGTATGCATCGCATGAATTTTCAAAAATTTCTTGACAACCTCGCTCATGTTTGCGGAAATTCCGGAAGGAGCGGTCGCAACTTCCTTAAATTCGTGCCCAGTTCTTCTGGTGTGAGCACACAGCTAAATTTTCGACAAAAATTCGCGACTATCAGTTTAATAATTTGTTCGCGACGATGAAATCTTTCTTGCTTGTTTGTTGCTGCGAATCCAAGCAATTTTTTGATTGCTAATTTATCCCAATTCATTCCTCTTCATGGAAATTTAGTTAATTTTTGTACATTGCATGAGGTAAATTGGGTTTACGATACGTTAGGTTAGGTATAAACATATTTTGCGACTTAAAATGATGATAATTTTTGGCCAGTCATTCTTACCGGCCGCGGAGCATCGAAACTATCCGATAGCGATGGATGAGTAAACTTGTGGAGGGCGTTCACTGGAGGCAACAAGGGAATCGTCCTTACAAAGGCTGTAAGGTCAGTGGAACTGGAAACATTCCTGGATATTCCTGCAAGGACGTCATACCTCTTGCACTGTTCTTGAGCCTGCGGATAGAGAAAAGGACATTTGGTAAGTTTGCATCGAGATGGCCCATAGCACGATAGGTAAAGATGACCAGATAAAACAAAGCACGCGTGGTCCGGCTATAGGCCTACGAACCGTCAACCCGGACCAAACCTGTTCATCAAGGTCATATGGCCTGCATATTGCAACAAACAAAGCTGATCGGGAAGGCATGTCAAAGTATATGCTGTCCAGATACAGTGACTTTCAGAAAATGTCTGATGACGACAGAGGGGTTGATTGTCTCTGGGAACGTTTTTCTGAAATAACAAGTGAGGATATGCAACTTTTTGTACCTCGGCGGTTAATTCGCACTGTGCGTAGGCCACCGTGGTTTAACTTGCATTTATCTAACATGAAAAGGAAGTTACGGCTGCTTTTCAGAAATCGGAAGCGCTCACGTGAATATGCTATTTCATATAAGAAAGCTCTTGCTGCTTATTCGGAAGGCAAACACAAGGCTCTTTCTGATTATCTCCTTTCCTTCCGTGAAGGTTGCTTTGGAGTAAAAAAATTTTGGGAATTCAACAAAATTCTGAAAATTGACACGGCTTCCATTCCAACTCTCTCTTTTGATGGCACCAATTGTCCGATTTTATTATTTATTTATTTATTTATTTATTGGTACAATACTGCTTCAAAAGAAGTGGAAGCAGGACAACAGACAATAGAAAAAGATCAATTTGGCAAGGACAAGGCAATGATATCAACTGAGGAAGGAAAAAAAAAACATCTACGGATTGTTTTGTGGTGTGACTGCCTGGGAAGCTAGGCAATGAATTTTGGCTTCCAATGAATCAGAGAAAGCAGAGCTTTTGAATAGAGTGTTTGCAAAGGTGTTTCAAAAATCAAGCCATGCTTCCGCTGCGTCTGATTCTTCTTGTACACAGTGTCACCAATGGGAAGTCTTCTCTGAAACTTCCATCATAAATCGAATTATTAAAATGAAATCTAAAGTGTCTGAAGGCGATGATCATATTACTGCAAGGTTTTTGAAATTGCTTCCTAACGTATTTAGCAAATTTCTTGTTTTGATTTTTAATGCTAGTCTAAGATTAGGTAATATACCATCCGCTTGGAAGCGCTCTCTTATTGTACCGATCTTCAAGAAGGGTAGTAAATCTGACCCCTCTAATTATCGCCCTATTAGCCTGCTAAGCACTTGTTCAAAAATTTTGGAATTTCTTATGGCTACTCGCATGAGAGGCTATTTGGATTCAAATGGGCTGCTTTCTCCATTTCAGCATGGCTTCCGGGCGGGCTATTCATGCACTTCCCAACTCACCTCTTTTGTGCAAGAGTTGTCTATGGTTTTAGATTCGGGGGGACAAGTTGATGCCATAGCAATAGACTTTGCCAAAGCCTTTGACACAGTTGACCACGTGCTATTAGTTCAGAGATTAAATGAACTTGGGTTTGATGAATGCACCGTTAACTGGGTTCGTGGCTACCTTTCCAATCGGTCACAGGTTGTTCGAGTTGCCTCTCATTTGTCGGCGCCATATCCTGTGACTTCCGGTGTTCCCCAGGGGAGCATTCTTGGACCTTTGCTGTTTATTATCTACATTAACAACCTACCTGATTATCTGAACTGTAATATCCGTCTTTTTGCCGACGATTGCCTCCTTTATTCAAATGTTAAATGTGTAACTGATTGCCTTGCTTTGCAATGTGATTTACAAAATTTATCATCTTGGTGCATTGACTCAGCCATGAAAATTAATGTTGCAAAATGCGCTTCGATTTCGTTCTCTAAAGATGGTACTCAACGCAAATATATCTTTTTTATCGATGATAAACCTTTGCCCCAATGCTCAGAAATCACTTACCTTGGGGTTACGTACATTGGATGAAAAATTGAATTGGGGTCCTCACCTTGCTGGCATTGCAGCCAAGGCGAATTCTGCTCTCTATTTTGTCAAACGGAATTATAGAAAATGCCCTAGAAATATTCGTGAGCTAGCCTACACAAGCTTGGTTAGACCAATTTTGGATTATGCTTCCCCGGCGTGGGACCCGTTCCTATTCGGTCACTCTCATATCCTAGATATGTTGCAGCGTAGAGCCGCACGATTTGTAGTTGGTGACTACAGACGTTTAAGCAGTGTCACGCAAATGATATCCTGTCTTGGTTGGAGGTCTCTGGCACATCGACGGAAGGTTGCTAGGCTCGTTGCCCTTTTTCAATGTTGGCGGCTAATGTTGGCGGCTGGGGAGAGCTGTTAAATTATGTTAACCTCCCAACCTACTATTCACGCCATGACCATAACTTTAAAATAAATCCTCTTCGCTTCCGGCGTGAGGTTGGGAAATATGCCTTCATAACGAGGACAGTGCGTGACTGGAATCTCCTCCCTTCGAGTATCTTTGAACAGCCTCTAAGCATTCCTATTCTGCAAAGACGCTTGTCAGCGCTGCCCTGATGTCAATAAATATGCTTGAATAAGTTGATTTGAACTTTTCAACAGTGTCATAAAATTGTTCTGCTCTTGGATTTAAATTCATTCCGCATCTTTGATAGTTTTAATCAGACCATTGAGCGTACTTTCATTTTTTATGTATTTTATTGTTTTTCAGTGTTCATTGATTCTGATATGAGGTGTACGCCTCTTAAAGAAATAAAGAATTCATTCATTCATTCATATTTCTGAGGAATGGCGGAAAAAAGTGTAAAATAATTGAGTTTGTGACGTCAGAAGCATTCTTCTGCTGGCCTGCTGTCCCAGAGGACAGTGTGATTCGAAAATGCAGAATGCTTTTTCTACGATTATCCGTTGGCAGCACTCTGTCGAAAACGAGCTTGAAAAATAAACAGCACCTGCCTAATATAACCTGGGAAAAATTTGTTTGCGGTGTTAGGAGTTTTGAGTTTCCTTGAGTTGAGAGAGAAAACGTGTGTTTCCTCACTTCCATATTTCCAAACAGTCGCGATAATTCGTGTCCCAGTTCCTCAGACTCAGTGCAACAAACAACGTTGAATAAAAGACGGGAAAGGATTGGTTTCGACCAGAGAACTGGCAGTTCGAGTGCACGAGCCCTGGTACACCAAAACAAGGAACATTTCCCAAGCGAAGCGTCGACAGCCAACGTGATAAAATCATCCTCACTCTAAAGTTTCAACTACGATAGGCCACAAAAACAGAAGGACATGACTTTCCTAAGCATTTACGAGGTACCCTGCATGTGTCTACAGGTTGTTCACGCCCTGGTTTGCCCCTGAGTAAACCTTTCGTGCTCAGTTCGGTAAAGGACTTTTTCTGGGATTAACCTAGCATGGCTGATGCCACCCGCATTGTCATTGACCCTGTATGGTCTTGAGCCGCATTGGTATTGACCACCCTCATTGGTATGGTGGTAAGTGGTCTGTCTGTCAATGGTGATAAATGGTATGTCTGGTCAATGGTGGTAAATGAGAGGTAAATGGACAATGGTGGTCAATGGTACCAATAACCACCCGCATTGGTACGTGTATTGACACCATGTTAGAGTGAGGGAAATATTCATTCGGGTATTGCCGTCCTGCTGGAGTGATGGAACACCCTTTCAGTCGTGTAAGGGTTAAGGGGTTAAGGTATTGGCGGCAATGGTTACAAAAGCAATCGTCTTTGAATGTCAGAGCAGGAGATGGATGAGGAGTGCAGAAAGGAACAAAGTTCAAAAATGTTGTTTGAGCTGATGCTTCTTCCACCCTTCGACGAAAAAAGATGGGTTTTGGCTTATGATGGATCGACTTAAAGGATAACAGCTTTTAAAGGTTCAGGTCACAACGTCGAGGCACGTACATATTATTGGGCCTTGGAGGCTATTGGGATACCTGGTTAATGTATTGTGAGGGCGGGATTAATGTAGGCTACTCTTCGATGTGTTTTTCCCAACGAAATACAACAGTAGAACGATTACCGCTGCCGCGCGCTGAGGCGAATGGGACAGAAGGCAGCCATCGCTCTGTGCGGCAAAAGGGCAAGTCGGAAAATTGGCTCGTGCTCAAGAAAGCAAAAATTCAACCCCTTTTTGAAAATATCCCACCACAGCTGTACGTGTACGGCTGTGCATCCCACAAGAGGGCGTCAAAACGGAATGGAATGGGACTTTCTTGCAATGAAAAGAAGCCTTTCATTTTACAACAGGCCATTCAGTATCCAATCTCATAACAGGCTTATCCAATCGAAAAATGGACGGGAGGAAAAAGCAAAAACTTCATCCAAGAACTAAACGCACCAACAATTTCGGCGCTTTTCTCCTTGAACATTTCTTGTGTCCGGATCTCAGCAAATAATTTTAGTCCCCGTTTTGCCCATTTTCTGACAAAAACGCATCCCCGCAGTCCAGTCCCCAAAATTTCAAGACCAGAGCAGACGTCCACACGCGGTTGCCGGGTAGTCCCCGTTTCCTTGCAAAAACGGTTTCAAAAGGTCCCAGCCGAGAAGTGGTCCCCAGATGGACACCAAAAATGTTGTTCTTTTGTTTGCAAAAAGTCGTCACCAATCGGTCCCCGACTCGGTCCTTGATTATGTTTTCGGCACATCCGGGGACTGTCTGGGGGCGTCCCCAAACAGTCCTCCTTCGGTCTTTTGCACTTATTGTGTTCACCCTCAAGTGGTCCCGAAGATGGAGACCTGAAAATGTTTTTTTTTTCGCAAAAAGTCATCCCCAATCGGTCCCCGACTCGGCCCTTGATTGTGTTTTCGGCACATCTGGAGGCGTCCCCAAACAGTCCCCGTTCGGTCCCCTTTTGCACTTATTGAGGTCCCCCTGAAGTGGTCCCCAGATGGACACCCAAAAATATTGTTTTTTTTTTTCGTTTGCAAAAAGTCGTCCCCAATCGGTCCCCGACTCGTTCCTTGATTGTGTTTTCGGCACATCCGGGGACTGTCTGGAGGCGTCCCCAAACAGTCCCCGTTCGGTCCCCTTTTGCACTTATTGAGGTCCCCCTGAAGTGGTCCCCAGATGGACACCCAAAAATATTGTTTTTTTTTCGTTTGCAAAAAGTCTTCCCCAATCGGTCCCCGACTCGTTCCTTGATTGTGTTTTCGGCACATCAGGGGACGACTTTTGGGCATTCCAAAAAACGGTCTCCCAGGTTGGATATTTGGCCCTTTTAGGGGCCACCCCAGGCATAAACGGGTTCTTGTCATTTTTTGTCCCCAGCAGGTCCCCTTGTTTGCTGGGCAGTCGTCCTCAAAACCACCCAAATGGGCACTGAACTGGATGAGAACACGAGAACAGCAAGCGAGGCGCATGCCGTGCGTGTCTTTACATTCGAATCTGCTTGCCTCTTGCCGCACACAAGCATGGCGTTCTCTTTTCCTTTGGTCTTCACTCTGTGCTGCAGCAGAGAGCGGGGGCGATCACTTTATTCTTCCACCTCGATGGTTTTTCCTATTTGACTGTGTCACCGAAACTTTTTTCTTTCTTTTTATTCTTATATGCAGGCGGTAGAAATTAAAGCACCAGATTTCAACAAAGTGTTCTAGAGAATTCAGATTTTGACCTTGGTAAAAAAAGAGGATCTTTACAATTCCGCAGCATAGCGTTTTTGTTAAAATCTAACAGTCGCAGTTTTTTTTCATGTGTGAGTACGTTTATTCTCAGCGACTTCCGTGCTTACAGAAATATCAAATTCAATCCAAGTTAGATAAACAATCGTCACAGCATTTGCTTATTGCGTATTGGCGATTCTGTTAGTTTGAGTTAAAATTTTCATTAGCCTCGCGAATATGGTGAGATGTTGACTTTGCATTGGGTAACAGTCTATTATGGTTTAGAGATACTTGCTCTAAATTTAAAACAACAAAAAAGATGCATTTTCGTTAGGCTTTCAAAAGAAGCAGTGTCCATGTTTAAAACGTTTGTTATTCAAACGTTTAAATTTTTTAAACTTTTTAACCTTCTTGAAACTATTTTGCAAACATCTGTACTTCTTAAAACGTAAATATTTTACTTTTTGATCTTCTTCGTAAAACTGTATTGAAATCCTCTGTGTTTCTTAAAACTTTTTAATTTTTTAACTTTTTAAGCTCCTTAAAACTATTTTAAAATCACATCTGCTTCTTATACAGCTCATTCCACTTGAAGATATGAGCTGAGAATGCTTCACACTCTTCCATTTAAATACACAGAAAAACTTTAATTTCTATGCCGAGAATGCAGTTTTCGACCGAGTTTTCATTGTTGAAAGAATTCTGAATTCATTCTGAGCACACTTGGGAGCATTCTTAGCTCATATCTTCAAGTGGAATGAGGAGTAAGTTTATAATTATTTTATACTTTTAAACTTTTTAAAACATTTTTGAAATCCTATGAGCTTCTTAAAACTCACCGCATATCAAAAAAGGGCGTCTTTGCTCATTGCACTTTGTGCAATACCCAATCAAAATTGCAAAAGAATAGATTTATTTACTCCGACACATATCTATTGCACTCACCTTCCTGCCAATAATCTCAGCTCCTTGTAATAAAGCGTCTGATAAGCTGTTGCTGAGAAACGTGTAGACTTGTTCCAGCTCCTGAAAACAACGAAAATGAAACAGAGAAATGAGAATAATGTCTTTGAGACCCATGAACTGAGACCAGATCAACAAGATACACCAGCCAATCTCCGAAAAGTTTGGAAACCATCTTTTAGATCCTATATCTTTTTACGCTCATGCAGGCGGTAGAAATAAAAGCGCCAGATTTCAACAGAGCTTTCTGGAGCTGCCAGAATTTGACCTCGGTTATAAAACAGGATCTTTAATTTCCGCAGCATGGAGGTTTTGCGAAAATTTGAGCAGTCCTAATTGTTTTAAATGCATGGTACATTAATTCCGCCGCCATTATACATGCACTAGAGCGCAAAACGACAGTGTTGTATCTGTTAAACACTATAGGTAACATGAAACACTTTATTCTCGCTTTGTAAAATAGAGCGCGCAGGGCGAAATGATATGCGTACGCACGAAGGTGTTTTGCGCGAGCGGTCTCTATACATCTCATATAGTTATACCGGGTGGCAATTTTAATTAAAGGAGGCCCCGACTAGCTGCTGGTGTTGTTTCATGCTTTAAGAACGTAGGAGGGATGTCATGTGTTCTTCCCATGCTGATAGGAGCATTTATGTCTGTGGAGGAAACATTGACCAGTGCAGTGAGTCAGTTGGCCAAGAGAACACGGTGTTGTCTGTGCAGCAGCGGATTTTCATTGTGGAGTCTTTCATTAAACATTGTGGAGTCTTTCAAAGTGTGCCGACAGGAGTTTGCTGAAGAATATGCAGTGGGAGATGTGTTAGGCTGCGCTCTTGCGAAAAGTGCGATCCAGAAACTAATTGCGAAATGGCGCGCCACAAGCTCCATTTTGTACTCGGTATTTTGTGCGGCTTTTGACTGGCGGTTTGTGACTGTCCGATCCGATTCACCAGATCGTCAACTCGCTTGGGAATTTGTCACCAAAAAGGATCTGCCGGAATCGGCTATCCATTCGCCCAACCTCAGAAAATGTCACACCAACAACGTAGTGAAAAAAGATCATTTGATCATCGTTATCATTTGACCTTTGAGTGCGCGAAACACTTCGCTGGCCCTTTCTCTTTTCTACGCATTTTTCTGAGCCAGAAAAATGTTTCTCTTGCAGCGCATGTGATTTTTCTTTGGACCAGCAAGCAAAACTGTGTATCCAAATGGAAATGTCATTTTTCAAAAATGTTATTTCAAGACAGCCTGTAATTTTTTTCAATTTTCCGGCCAAACAATCTGTCAGAATTTTCAATGAGAGGAGATTGCTTCTATACGAACAGGAGAAACGAGGAACTGAATTAACAATGGATTATAAAGTCGAAAGCTCTCTCGAAAAATCGGGATTTCAAGAGAGATTTCCGAAATTTCTTCATCAAACTCCTGAGCGTTCGGCCTCTCTCCCAGAAGACGGCCAATTCGACGCAGGCAGGTCGAATGACAGATCGATGTGGGTTGGGAAAGCACTTTGAACGGGTTTTCCTACACGGAAGATTTTTTCGTTTTTCGCATGGTATTCGAGACCAAAAACGATTTTGTTTTCTTTTTTTGCATGGTACCCAAGACCAAAAACGATTTTTGGCTCCCTGGTTGACACAACCCTCAACCCGGGACAGGGGACAGACGTGCTGAGTTGTGCACACAACCTGGACAACGTTGCAGTAACGTTACTGATAGCACCAATCAGTACCTACCGTTACTGCAACGTTGTCCGGGTTGCGTGCAATTAGCGACGTTACTGCAACATCCCCGGGTTGTGAGCAATTAGCAACGTTACTGCAACGTTACCCGGGTGTGTGCAATTTGTAACTTTACAGGAACGTTTCCCGTGTTCTGTGCAATCAGCAACGTCATTGCAACTTTTCCCGGGTTGTGTGCAATCAACACCGTCACTGCAACGTTTCCCGGGTTGTGTGCAGTCAGCAAGGTTACTGCAACGTTACCCGGGTATTTGTGCAATCAGCAACGTTAATGCAACGTCGGTTGCGTGCAATCAGCAACGTCACTGCAACGTTACCCGGGTTGTGTGCAATCAGAAACGTTACTGCAACGTTACCCAGGTTTTTGTGCCATCAGCAACGTCAATGCAACGTCGGTTGCGTGCAATCAGCAACGTCACTGGAACGTTACCCGGGTTGTGTGCACTCAGCAACGTTGCTACAACCCCAGGTTGTGTGTAACCAACAAATCATGCATATGTGCAAGCCCTCTCTGTTTCCGATAAATCCCAACCAGATCTCACACGCATCTGGTAAAGGCTCTAGTAAAAATTTCCTGATGCCGAATTCAGTTTAATCTGCAAATACGTATTCGTGGAAGGGCAACATTATCCACGTATCCCCGCGTCAAACCTTTTCCTGTCAAAATAGTTTTTAGCAAAGGAAACCACCATCCTTGGACACAGGTTTGAGTCTTTCAGCCAAGCATGCGAATCAACAACTTAGCATAAAAATAAACAATTTTTGAGTTAGTGAAAACAAGGAGGCAAAAATGAGATCTGCTGTCTGTACAATCACAGAAGCAATACTGACTCCCATAATCCAATGCATGTACAGATGGAAAATGATTTAAATCGCGTCTTTCCCCTTGCTCATTTCGAGCTTCCTCGAATGCGGTGTGCGCTTTACTCAGACATTCAAAATACGCGGGCCATAGGAGATTTTTGGCAGACTTTTGAAGCAAGGGGCAATGTTATTCCCCATCTAGTAAGCGCCGTTAAATGCATTCCTTCGTGTGATGTGTTTTGCGGCGCTTGCGAAATGGGGAATTACCTTGCCCCGTGCTTCAAAAGTTTGAAAAAAATCGCCTATGGCCCGCGTATTTTGAATGGCTCCGTATTTGCGAACACAGTTCAAAAATAAGCAAATTTACGACCTCATAAATTTATACGACCGTAAATTTACGACCCTATTAGAATATGATCCCACAATTTCTCCAACAATGAAACCTCCTACCGCAAATTGAAGATTCAGCCGTAGAAATAAAAGTTGTGAAAAATCGCGATGCATAGGCGCCTACTAGACGTCACAATTTCGGCGCTGTGCCCCTGTGAAACAAACGGCGCTGCAATTGGTGTGACATTAAAATATGCGCGTTGCATAACTCTTAGATTATTTAGGGGCAAATTTGCAGAGCGAATTGGGAATTTTCGAATAAAATTTCACATGGCAAATTCCTTTTCTTTGTGCGCCCTTGTTTTCTTCGTTTAAATCCTCAGTGTATCCTATATGTGTCCCTATAGTAGCGGCGGAATTTATGTACTCATACATGTGCTTCTTCCTTTTAACCGTTGCCTCCGAAACTTTTTTCTTTCTTTTTACTCTTATGCATACGGTAGAAATTAAAGCGTCAGATTTCAACAAAGCTTTCTACAGGTGTCAGATTTTGACCTATCTTGTTAAAGAGAATCCTTTATTTCTGCGGCATGGATTTTTACTGAAATTTGAACAGGCGCAATTTTTACATTCCGTTCAGTGGGGAACTGACAACGGTGCTGACCCACCGCAAGATTTGTGGTACCAAACCTTTTTGTTTT